>JAWWEQ010012634.1:0-39525 GCA_035583055.1 Torymus tubicola | reverse complement strand
TGAGTTAACATGAAATACAAAGTTATCCAATAATGATAGTCAGTTTGTTCAAAAAATATAAAGTCACCGTAAAATGGAGCTATCAGAGGACGAGATTCATTTAATGGAAACATTTTATCTATTACATATGGCATAAAACATACACTGGTATAAAACAGATATCCCAAAGTTGAATACGCTGTTATTTAAACAATAATTAATAGTTTATTAATTATAAATATTATTTATTAATCATTAGCTAGTATATATTTTAATGGAATGTGAATCATTTTTTGTTCGATTTATCAATTAAATTTTCCTATTAAATTGAAAAGTCTTGTAAAAATTAATATGTTTAATACATTTTTAACAAATGCAAATTTTTATACGGGATATTTTAAGGTGCCGAGATTATTCTGCTTTCTATAGGGTTTTCAAAATTTTGCATTATAATCTTGATGATTGGTCAACCGCCTGACGTGACTTTTAAGGTAATCTTATATCTACAAATTTTCAAAAAATCTAATTTTTTATTGAATTGCAAAATTCAAACGATATAACAATAAAAAGTGTAAAAATATAAAGACAGAAATTATTTAACATACTCTCTCCGTACACAATATAGTCATAAATTTTAAATATTGGCATTCAAAATTAAGTAAAGAAATTAGTAAATTAAGTCTGGGGAAGCTACGTTTCTATACATTTTTATAATGTAATAATATTTTAAATAATTTTTTAGATAGTTTTGATCCCAGAGGCCACTAGGTATAGGACCACCTTGAATAATTTAAAAGTTATAAACTTGAAAGTTATATTTACAAGTGTTTTTTTATTTATGACAAATAAATTAATATCAAAGTATTAGCAATATAGCATTTCATCGTTCTGTTACACATTCCCTTAATGTACATAAACAGTTGTATTGAAAAGCTTGAATTAACTCACACACATAAAATCGGACTAAAAAATTTCCTTCATCGGCACATTTTTCTAAAATTTCAATTTCTTCTTTATAAGTTATTTCCTTCCAATCACGAGCTATTTTATCGAATAATAATTGAAACTATATTGTAATAAATAAATACATTATTTTAAGTGATCTTTTTTTTAAGAAATCTTGAATTATTATTGTGTTATTTACCTGTTTTTTGCTTAGACTAGCAGCAAAATACTTTAACCAACAACCAAAAGAGAAAACTATTGAAATAGGATTTTCGAAAGAAATAGTCAAATCTCCCCATTTTTTAACTAATAGAATACCCTACATGTAAAGCATAAGATTAAAATTCGTCAGTATTATAAATAATAAGAACGAAAATCGCGTGGAGAAAAAAAATTGCTTAAATTTTGTAAAATAAAAACACAAAAAGTGTATTATAATCATATATACTTTACAGTATACGTTCAAAAATTCTTATTATACATCTACTAATAGTGTATTACGCACCTAGAGAGAAAAAGTAAAGAATGTCCCAGATCGCATGTAAAGTGACAAACATGCGATCTGAGGCATTCTTTACTTCCTCCCGTGGTGAGGATACTTTTTTTCTCCACGGGGAGCGTAAAATGCGTAAGTAGGCTGTTTTTTTTTGCCCGCAGGACGTACAGTACGCACTTTACGCGGCGTCTAGAGAAAAGTAATTTTTCTATAATATTTTAGCGAATAAAAATATTCTCAAAAATAGTATATCACGTAACTAAAAGAAAATGGTAGGAAAATAAGTAAGTGGAACAAATTTTTTTTAAAACATACCTGTGGAATACATAGTAAAATTTGTATAATTGTCACTGATAATATACTAAAAAGTTTTCTTTTTTTGGATTGATAAGGCCACAGTCCAATACATTTTAAACCCCATGTACACAATTTGTAATGTCGACTATTGAATATGTCCATCTTGTAATTTATTTCTGAAAAATTGATTACAAATTACAATATATTTTACACTTTATTTTACTCTATATTTTACGTTTTCGATGGAAATCATAAGAGTAATAAATGTATGCACAAATATTTATCCATAGTTACATTGAAATATAAAATATATATTCCAGTATAAGGAATTCTTGATATTTTTTCTATGAAGGAATTTTATCGTTTGACTTTAGCATCTCAATAAGAATTTTAAAACTTCACCTTTGGGAGAGTATAGAATTCGATTTTTTGGCAAATATTAAGAAAGCTCCTGAAAAGGTATTTGGAATTGAATTTTTCCCATTGATAGAAGCAATAAGAGCACTTAATGGATATGCTGCTTGAGTGATTGTTGCTCATGCATTGAAAGAAAATTTTACAGCTATATGATGACGCTAAAGATTTCAATTAAAGCTTGTAAAAATTATATATATATCCTTAAACCGAATAAGTATAGAATTAACAAATTGAAAAACATTCGAATATCAAATTCTATTTTGCAGCGTATTATTACATTAAAAATATTATATTTCAGAAAAAAATCATAGTAATTCAATAGCTGATATAGCAAAAACTTGATTCGTACGTATAAATATGGCAAATGATTAAGAAATACGACACATAAATTGCTAAAATATGACTGAATGTTTTGTGATATTGAAAGCTTCTATTGCAAATGTCTATTATGAAAAACTTTTGCTATAGTTTTACAATTTCGAGTTATTAATAATATATTACTTAGAAATTTGCCTATAAAACATTTATTGAAAATCATGAAAATTACTTCATAACTTTCAAATGACTGTTTTTTGAGATTTATTATGCAAAGTTCTACAACAGTATATTAATATTATAGCGCCAGCTTTAAATATAAATGTGATGAACTTTCTGACGAATTAAAATAAACTGGTTCATTGTCATAAACAAAAGTAATTTATTTAACGATACATCATTTATACAAATAATTCATCTGTGTGATTTCTCTGATAGAGCTGGATACGCCTTATGTAGAGAACAAGAGGCTATTCATTGAACAAAATCATTGATCACCTACATATGAAATCAGTGTGAAATCAAGTAGAATCATATGACGTAATTTTAAATCGCATGCATTCGTCTATACTAGTGTTGAATCTAAAACTAATTATTAAGCCGCTTAAAATTATGAAATCATTTGAAATCTCATGGTAAGCACGCAAAGTGCCGGACTTTGTAATATGTATGGACGGACATACGTGTGTAATCGAGCTCATATTTGCAGAGACCACTTATATCATATTATAGGAAGGATCTAGTTCTTCAGATAGGCACATCGATTGCAATTAATTATAAATATGGGAGTATATTTAAAAATCATAAGAAATTATTTTTTATGTAAAATTTGCTAAGATTTGATTTCACACGCAAACAAAAAAAGTTAATATATAATTGACACACGTATCTTTTGCATTATACTATCTTTCCTCGTATATTTGCCTTTTTTAAAGACATATGCCAAAAAACACTCAGTTTTGTCAAAAAGGATGCATTTTTACACTCAACTCATAAGAATAATAATTTATTGATATATTTGACTTGATCTTTGTACTGCAATATATAACAGCAAAATATAGAAATACGAATAGAATAACGATCGTCGTCTACTACTTCAGTTGATCATCTATCATTTAACTAATTTCGCGGTGGACCTCTCTCATTCTTTCATTTTCTTATTACTGTCCCATACGAAAACCTTTGATCCGTACATGCGGTTCTTGTAACAGTGGACACTATCCCTATTTAGCGGTACACAGTCAGAAGAGAAAAAGCGAACGTCTTCCGTTCGTGGGAAAACGCACACACACACACACACAGAGGATAAACGCAAGTCATGTATACAAAATTATGGGAATACGAGTTATCATTTATAATTCTATACCATGGACCAGTTAACTATCTCCTGATTAAAGTTCGTAAGAGAAAAAGCGAAAAAGAGAAGTAGAAAGGAACGGCTATAGGGATCGCCTCTTACGCATGGAACCGGTGAGAAGCTCTTCCCTCTCCCTTCGGATATTACGGAGGAGAAAAGCTCCATTGCACGCGGTCTATTAATCTTGTGCTAATGGTTATCCTGCTTCTTAAAGGCTGATTCTTTAGTGAGAAGCACCAAAAGAAAGGCTTACATACCGAGGTTGCATTTGCGTGACATACGAATGTGTGTCTCCGAGTATTTTATTTGTCTGCTGAAGATGCGGCGGCGTTCCTTTTAAAATAGCAAGATATTTATTATAAGACAACGTATTTCGGAGGAGAATATTTTTTCTGTTTAAAATCAATACAATTTAATTTATTTATAATGTCGAGATGAAATAATTAATTTTGAAACGAAGACAGCATTTTCACGTTTTATTTCTGGGGTAAATATGAAAATTCTTTGATAAGGAGTTACATCGTTACGGACAAGTAAAGGTTCCGATTGCATAATGCGCATTTTCTCATTCGATGCGTTACATATAACTTCGAACTAATAAAACGAAACGAGGGGGAGAGACAGGGGAAAAAGTATATAGAGAGGCGTCTTTTGCCTTTCACTTTCTCCCCGTAATTGGTATCCACTACGTTGCATTTTACACAGCGATTTTATTCGAAGTGACTGTCGAGTTCCTCGTAGAATAATTACGCGATCGCAGTCGCATCACAGTCGCACAACCTGAGCGTGAAATCGGCCGAAGATTAATGAAAGTTGGTACGATTACGCGGCTGATAAATTTGTTCAAACATGACGTTAAGCAGTGGCTGGGCAAAAATTCTAATGAATTCGATGAAGTCTCATTACACACGAGGCTGAGCGATCGTGGAGGGTGAAGTGGAAAACCTTGTTAGTTTACTTTTGTAAAGTTGTACATGGTTTTCTAATTTATCGTGATAATTACTTTCTTTTAAAATCTTCGATAGATATTTTTTTAATCAATGATGTTTGGAATTGGAAGTTTACTATACAATATTTAAAAAGGAATTGACATAGTTTTCGTTGATACCATGATACATTTTTCTTCATCGTCAAAGCACACCGAATCGTTACGTTTGTTTACAAACACCTTAATGTGTTCAGTCTTCGCAGGTACTTATATTATAACCCTCTCCTGTTTCATCTTCCCTTGGTAACGGAGCGCATCGCCTCGAGAGCTTGGCACTTCAGGCTATGAGAGGCTGTTAACCTCTTGCTCTTATACCGCCCGCAGGCTCACCTTTAAGCCACGCGAAGCGCCACCGCGTGATTTGCCATTATTTCACCAGGACGTTTCAATTTCACGTATTATACGCCCCATAGTGCGTTATTATATATAATATCACGTCGGCACGCGAAAGTACTTTGTGTAACGAGGGTTCAGCAAAAATTTCACATTTGATAAACGTTAATGTTGGTTCTTCATGCGATCTATGCTATTTTCATATATACGCTTCCTTTAATAATGCAGTATTTCAGGCTCTGCTTTGTAAAAATATCTTACCTTCTCGTTCGCTAAATTTATGTACATACACACTCACGTATACATACTTCATATTTCAACTAAAACAAATCGTTTTCATCTGCAGAAAAAAAGGCTAACTATTAACTCTCGGTCTTGTGTATACTGACACGGATCCCACGTCGTCTGTATATCAGCTATTTATATCCTCTGCGAATCAGCCACGAGACTGTCTCGAGTGGCAATATGCGCGTCCTCCCGTGACGACAATGTTTACGCGCGTCCCGTTTTGCAACTGGACTCTTTCAGGGGGACCCCTACATAAATCAAAGGTATTATGCTATACTCGTACGAGAACAATGTGCCTTATGCATTGGATGCTCTATGGTGATCTGCGTCTCACTCACTTCGCCAATGGACTTCTGGGATTTTATTTTCTATAGGAGATAATGCGAATATTCGGAAATCGAAAATAAATGCTGTATTAACAACAGAATCGTAAAACCAAATATTATGACTTTTCCTAATTCACTATACCATATCTATATCGTTTTTTATAAAATTTCAACTTCTAGAACTAGACTGCACTGATTAACGACTTGTACTAATGTAATAACTGTACAATAGTTGTGATTTTCAAATACAATTCTTTTTAGATTGCTTATACCCGTCTTGTTAGACTTGTAGCAAAAGGACGGTTGACCTCACGAAAAGAAAATGTTCTGCTACGCTAGACTATAGCATACCTCTCTATCCCTATACTTTCCCAACATTGAATCTTAAGCTCATTACCTCCAACGGAGATGTGGCTACAGTTCTTCTTCGCCGTTCTTCCGTTCCAAGCCGATGCAATCATATGAAAGTTTCCTATGTAGTTACAATCCAAAAGGAGGAGGCAATAATGAGAGACCGTCTTTGCGATGGAGAACGTCGACTCGGAATTCACTAAAACCTACCTGATCGGCTCGAATGTAAGCTCTGCTCAGTAGAATTTCTGCAGCTCGTCTCGTTGCCCCATGAGATAAATACTCCTCACGAAATTGTCGTCGACGTTTCACAACACCATGTGATTTGTATTTATCTGACATTAGCTATTTCGTTAATATCTTTAGAGAGCGGGGAGTTGGAGCACGTTATCCTTCTAAGAAAATGCATAAAAAAGTTATCTTATATCATAGATTGATAATAGATAAAGTATCTATCACAGGTGGATCCAGTATATTGGATTTCCCGTCCTCTAAAGGTTAACTTTCAAAAGATCTTCTTTAGGTTTTTATTAATATTGTGAATCTGTTAGACGCCTGTGATTATGTTTACTTCTCTGCTTTGAAACGAATTTATAATAAAATAAATAAGATTTAATTAACAAGGTCGCATGTCGTACTGTTATACCATAAATTTTTCAAATCAAAGGCTGATTTTTTTTTTATAATTTGTTAGAACGATTTTATAATTTATTAGCACTAAAAAACTTAATTACTTTTATGGATGAAGTTGCATCTGCTTATACAGTCAAACCATAGCATATAATTGATTTATTAAATACGTTCAATTTGCATCATCTCAAGATTGAATGGAATTATTACTCTTGTCCGTACGATATTTAAAAGTAGATCGCGCTATATCTGAGACTATGAACCAACGGCGGTCAAGGCTACTTCCTCATGTTGGAACTACACATATGACAGTACACTAATTATGGAATCCTATTAAAGATCACTTGAACTAAATTGAAATTCAATGCGACATAGAGAATCTGGACATGTTAGAAATACTATCTTATCCGACACTTCATCTACTGCATTATATATTTAATTAAATTCTTGAAGTTGTAAATTTCCTAGAAAATGTTTTTTCACCTTGATCGATTTATTGGTTTATTTAACTTAGTTTTGTTTTTTAAATATATTTTTGAAGATGTAATTAATTATGTATGAACAATTATATCAGTGGTTTATAATTTGTAAAACAGGAATATTTTTCTTCTATTTGTATACAACTTTTCCTTTCTATAGAAATATTTATAAATATTTCTTCAGTTTTAACAATTATAAAATAGCAAATTAATTACGAAAAATATCATTATTCATAAATGAAAGAAAAGTGGATTTTGTCTGACACTGTCGTATCGCAGAATTAACACCGCCAAGCTCAAAACATTGAATATTTCGGTTTATAGCCATTGATAAGTTTACTACTTTAAATTTTAAAAGATATTTATAACCATCATTTAACCTTGTTTCTATTTTTTCACGTCTATTTTCCCTTGAATCCCTATTCCAGTATATTTGCAATACGAAATTGAAACGGGAAATACTGTTAACGTAATCAGCGATCTTCAACCTTAATCCGCAAACCTATAATAACTTTTACCAAACCCATATCTTCCTTATTCCTCAGAGACGACCCGAAGGAGGCGATGGGAGTCAAGCGACTAGGGGGAGGAGGTGGGGGGAGGGGGAAGAGGAGGACAGAGTGAGAACCACTGGAGACGTGTACCGGTTGTTCCACTCGTGGAATGCGGATCGTTGCCGCGCACGTGTGTATTTCGCTCTGTGAGTGTGGGTGAGAGAGTGCGAAAGGGGAGACTACACAGTACCGAGAGAAAGAGAGTCTAGTACAGAGAAGTATACGTATAGGGAGTTACGTGGGGAGCGACATACGCTCGTACGTAGGCATATATACATATATATACTGGGATGCGCGTACGTATGACACAGTGAGCGTGCTTGGGAAGGTAGGAAGGAAAGGATAGAAAAGAGAGGGATTTAGATAGTTGAAATCGTTCACGGGACTGATGCGATTTCTAAATATTATTATCGAAATAATTTAATGAGTTTGAGTATTCCTAAAACAAAATAAATCGAAGCCGCATAAACAGAATTAACAAAAAACAAGATAATTTTTAATTCCTCAGTCTGCAAAATAATACTTTTCGTAATATGAATATGTACAGCTTTAGACCGACGATTCGATAATGTGTTTATTATAGGGATCAGTATTTTCGTTTTTTATGCCTTGTATTGCTAATTAAAATATAATTCTAAGAAAATTTTACTGTGGAAATCAAAAGAAAAGCTTAAAAAATAGATAATTAACTTGACAATCTTAAAAGAGTGGATTTTCTAGCAAAGGTGCAGGAGAACGCTATTGATGTCAATTTTAGATTTGAGACTCTAGATTTCTAACCAGGTGATCAATTTTTTAGTTTAGGATTTCCGATGACGCAAACTTCACTTCCATATAAACTCATATTCCAAAATAACGTATTAGAAACGAAGTGTACAGAAAAATTTTTATTTGGATACCTCCTATTATTTTTTTCTTTTGGATGAGTCTGAACTATAAACCGCGCAAGCCCGAATGGCACGATCATATCTACTCGTAAGCCATTACATAACAATCATTTTTACTATCACTATTCCCTGAGGCTGTGTATTATTTGCGCGTGCACACACTGCACACACATATACACTTTATGCATTTAGAAAGCATTGTGTGCGTTGCAGTGTGCCGATCGCTATCGTGTCGTTTAATTCTCGACAGTAGGCAGCGCGCAGCTATATACATATATACAGTAGAAGTACACCGCCAGTGGTAGCAGCAGTATGGGCCTTTACCTTGCTCTTTACTTAACTGCACGTTCTCTATCTTTCTCTATCTCTCTTTTTCTCTCTTTTTCTCTATCTTTGCCTTTCCTTGTGTACAGGTTTGCACGACAGACGGCGGGTCTTACATGTATGTGCAACGTAAACCCGTACCATGGATGGATAGAAATGCTGTAAAAGTGCATATGGAACATTCTACGTTGATTGGTTTCTATATTAGAAACCATTTTTTTTAAATTTTTAGGTAGTTAAAAATAAAACTATTTAAGAAATATTTCTTAAATAAGACGGGTTAAAACACAAAAAAGGATGAAATAATTCACAGTCTAGAAATAAGTTATTTTGTTTATTAAAAATATCATTATTATTAAACCCTTTTTTCTAGATTATGTATATGATAAATATGACATGCAAAATATTAAATATCTTAGAATAAAAGTTCCGACACAATTTAAAAATTCAATCATCTTACAAAGTTCACCTTAAGTGTCTTACGCCACGATATATCTCAAGAGTGTCATCAATTTTTTTTTTTTTCAAAACAATCAAGTGCAGATTACTTTTATATCTTATGGAAGGGCTAATTTACGTTCGCTGCTATATTGCGGAAATTTTTCTCGACAAATCCACGAGTGTTCCCTGAGTCCACACGTTATCACTTTATACAGGTATACCTCGATTACATATATGCTGGGACCCTCAGCTTTGGTCGTAGTTGAGCTTTGCGCGTCGTTCAATTCCATTTCACTGTGCCCTTTTGTTTTATCGCCCACCTAACGGGCGCGGATCCCTTTTTTTTTACAGAACAAAAATAATGGCATTGTTTGCCGGTAGCGAGCAAATTTAAGCTGTTGTACTGCGCACTGTTTCACAAAAATAAAAAGCTGTGCTCGCTCGGTAGAGGCGCACCGTATGAAATAAAGAATGGATTACGAAGGGTGCTCGTTATTTCTTTCGAAGTTTACCATGCGTCACTGTTGATACAGATAACTCACATTTGTGTTATTGGTTTAAGACGAATTGCTTAATGTTTTGAAGGAAAACAATAATTCTGGATGCCAAATTTGAAATCTCAGTATTGTAAATATCTCTATACATGTATATATATGCAAAATATGAAAATTTCTATGATGATGGTTGATCATGATGCAGTTTTTTCCGGATTTTAACTTTTCTGACGAAGCAATAGGTTTTACACCGACATGGTTGAATAAGAAAAGACTTCATCACGATTACGATGATGTTTTACATTTCGTGCTTAGTTAAATGTTGAAAAAGTAATATATAAAATTATTCTAGACTTAATCACACTAATATAATGAATTAGAAGGAAAAAAACAAATTTAATTTAATTTCGAATAGCAACAGTCGTCATATCACAAGTAACCATTGTAGCTATAGCATAATTTATAACGAAACAGTCCAAACTTGAATTTGAAAAAATCGTTAAGTCTAATCTCTGAACGAAATTACAATTCAAAGACTCTGGCGCGGCGTTATCGTCGTCTCTCTACTTCGACCGGCGTAAATTTTAATTAAAGCGCCGCTCGCGCAGAGAGAGAGAGAGAGAGAGAGAGAGAGAGAGATGGAGGGAGAAACTGCGACGCCGCGATAAGCACCTACATCGAGCGTCAATAACATCTTCGTATTTATGTTATTGACAAGGGAATTATATCGCGCAACTCTCTCGTAATATGGAAGATTAAGCGTTGCTTCTAATTATAGTGACGCGCGCAAGATGATATCCGCACGGTATAAAGCGTCGATTGCCGTTTACAGCTGACACGAGTATAATTCTTTCTCCTATATATACGCGCGTGAGTACGCACCCACTAAAGCTTTTCCAAAATTATTAGCAAAGAGACTTTCTAACTGTTGTATGGCTAATATACAGGTGGGAAAGTCACCTCGCCTGGCTTTGATACGCGCGCAATGGAAATAATATAAATATATTTTTATGGAATTTTAATTTAAAATTAGGGATGATTCAACGGTAGATTTATCTTACGAGAGTATATTTATTTTTAAGCTGAATTTTATGATTCCTAGGAGTGTCTCGGCAAGTAGGACAAATATCAAGATCTATAAAGATTATTTCTTATTTTCATGTACGATCGTTATATTTAGACGGCAAAATCTACCATTATCGCATTTTTGCAGTAATAGAGTTTCACAATAAGCCTAAGGTATAGATTGTGACAACAGTTACGTATAAATTCTGTTATTATGCATTCAGCAACGAGTTAGAAAAATGACAGCAAGAAAAATGTCCGGAGCCTTAATTGCGACGCATTCCGTAATCGTTTACTGTACCAATACCCGTTATCACTTAAGTCGTGACGATCGTTGCTTCTCTCTCTCTCTCTCTCTTACTCGTTCTCTTTCTTCCTCTCCATCTCACTTTCTTACTCTTGTAAATAATTAATGAAACCAAATCGACTTCGAACCGACGTTTGTCGCGCATATGCAAATCGTCTCGCCATACGTCGACGACGAAAAGTCACGCGGTCTAATAAGTTTTTGCAGCGAAAAATTGGCGCGCAGGAAAAAACGAAAAGCATGTCATGAAAATAAGAGAGAAAAAAAAATTGCGAAAGGTAGGCCTATATCTATATGCATACGAAGAGCAAGCGCGTAAGGAAAAACATTGAGCGACGAAGAGAGAGAGAGAGAGAGAGAGAGAGAGAGAGAGAGAGAGACGAAGACAGCGCGTCGATGATAAGAACAATCGAAGGAAGTTGTCGCCAGGCATTAATATGTATTAAGCGCATTGGGCACTGTATGCAAATTTCGTGCGTCGATTTGCATGACGACGCGACGGAGAGGAGAGCCGATCGTCAAGAGGAGGCGGGGAAAGAGGAGGGAAGCGATTCGACTATGTGAATTCGATGAATGCGTTGCAGGTGCAAAAGTGGGTTGTTTTTGCAACTTAAATTTATTACATCTAGTTATCGGGTAAGCAAGCCGATTTAATTATCGTTTCGATAGGTTTTTATAATGTTTTCTTGTTATGCTTATTACTTAAGAAAATATTTCATTAACAGAAAGTAAAAATTGTGCAATGAAAAGTACAACAAATAAAGAAAATAAAAAACACCAATAAAAGAATAATAAAGTGAAAATATATATATATGAAGTATATGTCTATTTAGATACCAGTTACAAACTCCGAGATTTTAATTCATCATTTAATGTTTTGTTACAGATATCCAACAATAGATAATAAATACATGACGAGGATTTTAACTAAATAATGATGGCAGCAGGGACCTGTAATATTATCATCTAATTTTATTTAACGAAGAAGAGAAATAACTAAATACAAGGTAACTTTTTTGTATTTATTTATTTATCTTTTATATCATGTTGTTCGAAGACTATTTTTCATTAAATTGAGCTATTTTTAATACATTTATTTTTTTCCTTTATTATTATAATACTCCGAAAATATTTAAATATTACTATTAATAATTCTATAGAAATATTGTAAATTGCTAAAAGTCTCGAAATATTTTACGGTATTTTCTTATGCTAAATCAACGTCACTTTAATTTATGTAAAACGTGATTTAACGTAACGGACACGATTTCAACGTGGAAATTCTATTTAGTACTCGATACTGAAGAAAAAAAATCGCGGGGCACACGCGCGAAGATGTTAAAAGTATTCCACGATTAAGACGTGTAGACTCCGGCCGTGAATCTTCGATGCTGATACATATCTATTCGTATCGTCACCTTCGATAATCTATGTCTTTCGCACCGCCGTCGATGCTGTTTCATGCTTTCTCGTATAGAGAGTCGATTTATGTCCTATGAGCAGAGTTTAAAGATCAAACTGAAATTTTGTTGTTGTTTTTTTTTTTTTTTAATTATATGACCTATATTACTACGGAAATAGTAAATTTAATTTCTAAGCAGTTTTTACTCATCGCCTTGTTTAATAACATTGTTAACCATTTACTCCGCTCAGCGACTTTTTTTTAATACTCAACACCGTTATAAATAAACCATAAAAGGTATAAATAACTTTTGTGACAGCTCATTTAGGGCACCAATAGCGCGGAAAAATATAGACTTTACAAGACAGCCAACTAATTCAAAGATTAACGGAGTAAAACGATGCAGGGCAGACCCATGCTTCTCTCTCTGTTTCTCCACGTCTTCTCTCTCCACTCGTGACATAACTTGTACACTCGCACGAGGATTCACTAAGAGCGATATATCCCCCATCGGGTATCTGTGTGGAATCGATTTCAGACGTTCGCGCGCGTCTTCCGCTCTCGGTGCGCAACGCCGCGAAATTTATGGCTCATCCTTCGGCGAATCGCTCGCTTGCTCGCGGGTCTCGTTGCGCTTCGAGGAGGAGGATGTATACAGGAGAAAAAAGAGGAAATGAGGTGCGCGCGTTTGCTCCATTTACGTAGTGGAAAATCGGCGGGCGGTATATGTACAAGAGGATTTTAACGATTGGTACAGTTTACAGAGTGAAATGGTATTATTAGAGTGAAGAAATCGTGTTTTATAATCACTGTATTGTTTTATTATATGATTATTGCTATGAAGTGTAAATTATATAAATTTTAATAATTTGATAATTTTATGATTACATTTCAAACAATTTATTTATAAAACTACGATGTATACAATCGAACAAGTAGTTTCCCTTTGTTTTTAAATAATACAGACAATACTTCTGCGTTTTCAAAAATATTTTGTGCAGAAAAATCAGCGGAAGCTATGTACTCGTATGACATAGCGATATGTCGGCAATCAGATACAGTGCAAATTACAAGTGACGCTCATACAGCCAGCTGACACCCAATATTTCTCTATGATTTCTGTAATATAAATATTTTCAAAGTTACGGTCAATGAAAGAGACATAAAGAATAATTTTTAAGACCTGAATAACCCATTCTAATGTATCAATAGCATAGCCGACCATTAATATTCTGCTACACTTGCCTTTGGAGCAGTACCGCGTTCCTTGATTTCCAACGTAGTAACTCGAATCCGTGTTTAAATAGCTTATATCTTGGGAATGAAAGATCCATCGAACGAAATTATAAAAAATGATGAAAACATTTTCAGGTACCACAAATCAATTCTCAAAATTTCCTTAAAATTCGTTTCTCGAAGATCGTGGTCTCACCTTGTAGGCATCGATAATAAAAACGTTAATAGGTTTATACGCGCATACGTCTACTAAAAATCTAAACCGCAAGCCAAAAAATTGTCGTTACGATCTTAGAATGCTAAGAAAGCTCACGAGAACGTAGTGAGTTAAAATGGTGCGGGATGTACAAAAAGAGATAGCATTCGCACACGGGAATGGCAGAGGAAAAGGGAGAAAGCGGCAGTGATGCAGCGGGTCGGCGAATTCGAGCAGACAGTAGAGAACGCACGCAGCATAAAGGGAGATATTATTGTCTATTGTTCTAACTCGTAGAAAGATAGATTAAAGTGATTTCGATGTCATGAAAAGACAATATTGATTGGTAAAAAATGACAGGACACGCTATGCCTGTGATATAATGCTTGTATGTGTTCATATTTGCGCTCTTTGCGGTCTTGTGATGATGTCGAGAAAGAATAACATTTTATAAGTCGTTTATCAGAGGGATTCTTTATATCTATGTATATGCGCGATACATATATGTATCAAAAGGTAGGTCTGCAATAGAACTGAAAATCTGTTTTAAAATTACGTTAATGATGTATCATTCGATTTGAGTTAGTGTTGAGAAGTTATTTATAACCAGTCTTATAATGATTGATAATACGACATTACGAATATCAAAATTAAATACCTAATTATTTTAATAAGATGTATTCATGTGGATTTAATAATACAATATTTTTTTAACTCCTTGTAACTCGTATAAACAAACTGACCGGGCACATTAGTTACTTGAATCGATAAGTTAAAAGATCTAATAATTATAACCATCACATATTTTATTAGGCTTACCGGATTTCCGAAGATTTTTATAAATAAGCACTTTATTTATGGAAAATATTTCCATCTCTCCTCAAGAAATTATTATTATAATATTATTTAAAGATTATATACATATAGAATATTAGGCACAACGTTCTTAAATTCAAAAAAACTTTTATTTTCCGTAGAATTATATATTTCTAAGCTGCATCTTAATACGACCAGGTGTATTGAGTATAAAATCGTCTCAAAATTGCAGTATTTCAACCAATTCAATTTAATATTCGACTACATTAAAGTAACGATAGAACTATCAGTGGTATAAGTTTTGCTGTTATTAACATAGCCATTTTCCTTAATATTCTCACACCGAGGATATCGTATATATACTACATGAAGGTACGCAGTACGAGGAAGTGTACCGCATTTTCAAGAGAACTCTATCATTAAAATATCTTGAAACATGTGGTTTTAATATTACATTTAAAGCTGTTCGTGTGGGAAATATAATAGGTTATTACGAAGTAATTTATTTACTTAAAAATGCATTCATTATCATGTGCTGTTTTATACTAATGCGCAGTGCTAAGGAAGAAAAGTTCAAAGAAGATACCGGGAATAATATAAAAGTAAAATAAGGAAAATGAATACGTGGAAATAAAAGAAAAAGTTAAAAAAAACTAACAGTGACTTCAGATTAAGAGAGTGTCGAGTATCGGCAAAAAATGTTGTGGAAATTTAGCTCATTTCAATAAATCTTAATCGCTCGTTTTTTTTTATAATTTGTAAGCATTTCAAATTAAGTAGCAAATAATTTTTATAGTTACTCAAAAATTACTGATTGTGTTTATAAAAATGATTGATATTAAGGAAAGCTTTGACAAATTGCAAGTCGCAGCTGTCAAGTTTAGTAACGATATAATGAAAAAATAACAAAGAAATTCATTTATTAATCAATGAATTCGATTAATTACAGCGCAATACGTTTAATGTTTACCTTATATTGTTATCATTATTATAAAATCCTTATCATAACAACTTTTAACAGGGACCTTGTAAACATTTATTTATTTATTTTAGAGCTATATAACTCGTACGTAAATAGATATTTCTCATGCACGTTTGCTCAACCCTACTGAAATTTTCATATTCCTATAATAACGCGAAACAACCATCACACAAACATAAAGATTAACATGTGCGAACACGATGGGAAAAATTGCATAAAATTAGATCCGTCGGCGTATCATTACCTACTCGAACCACGCATCTGCCGATCTCTAGAAAAGATAGCCTACAGAGTAATAACGCTGGCTATTTTGCGCGTTCAAAATAGACATCATCAGGCACCACCGTTCTTCCATCGTGCAAATATACGCTTTTGACTTAGACTCACGCTACGTCCAGTTCTCCTATAGATGTACTGGAAGACTAACGTTTTGACGTAATCTTGTAAAACGTGCATGAGTGGGAAGAGTAGACGAAATTCGGTCTAGTTTTATGATTGTCGTGGCGTTCAAACGGATCAACGAGCGTCGTAATAGTCTCGACAGATTAGCTATCAATGTTATGTCTTGTATATGAAAAAGACAGTACAGATTTTTTATGAATATATTGATCACTAAAGTATGAGAACGACTGATTTGTGTAATACTGTGTGAAGGCAATTTTATATACTTTTACGATGTAGGGATATATGATTTAATTAAAGAGCGCGCTTCTATATATACGCGTCGTATGATTACTATTGTATCTCTTTCGCGGCTAGATTTCCTGTAATGATGTGATTTGAGACTATCGCGTGCTTTATGAAATCAATAAGATTTTTGCTCAGCAAACGAGGAATCATGTACGTAAGCATTTCCCATATATTGGTATATTAAAACTTTTTAAAATTACAAAACAAAAGATCATTATTATCATTCTTACACGATTTCGCGCTTAATTTATTGGATATCATTAACAGATTTCATGCCACCCTCCGATCACACCTTGGTGTTTAAGAAAACTGCACCATCCGACTGGGTAGATCCATTTACACGCGGTATACCCACATAGTAAGACGTGCCGCTGGACCCTGCTTTTGCTGGCGGCGCGACAAGCAACCTGTAGCTAACCACTCGCCTCTCTCTTCTTTATTACTTCTCGTTTTGCCCCACGATGCCGTATCATAATAGTGTAGTTAGAAACGAAGGAGGAGAAGGGGAAGGCGGATAGGAATAGAGACTACGAACAAGGAAGGCAATTGTGAGAGACAGAGTGGAGGTAGAGGAGACAAAATATTATGGAGGAGTAAATTAAAGTCGAAGGAAGGGACGTAGAGAACGTAGAGAAGGATATTGGGAGAAGAATGCAAAGAAATTGCTAGAGGCAAAGTGGCGGCTTAGAGGTGATGGGACATAAATGAAGAGAAATATCATCTAATGAATTTAATTTGTTTAAGTTTGAGTTTTTAAAGAAATTTTTTGTTGGTCGCGAAAATTCTGCAAGAAAATATTTTTTTTAAATCGAAGGTAAAGACAAATATAAATAGAAAAGCAGGATAAAAATAACAAGCAAAAGCTATTAATAAAACACGTAATAAAGGATTATTATTATTTTAATTAAGGAGTGCGGGAGCGCTCCGAAGGCAAGTATCTGTCCAATGTAGAAAAAGCCTGATTATAGATACTTTAAAGACTCAATATAACAAATAAAATAAATCAGTCTGTTTTAGAGGATTTAATCTTTTTTAAATTATATACGTAAATTTAAATCATTTTTACCAAAAAAATCGTTTTATAGAACTACTTGATTAGTTTTTAAAAGAGCTTTTTCACTCTTCTAGAATATCAGAAACGTGCAATTAACCGCGTTTTTATGCCCCATCGCGGGTACAAATCTCACGTCGTCATTAAAATAGAGGCAAGCCAAGCCGAAGATCTCGTTGCGAATCTCTCTTTCTCTCCCCGTCGAGGTACATCCCCGCGACGTGTATACCATAAAACCCCAAAACAAACGAGTCACGTTTTCCCCGTGCCTTTCTCCATTGTTCCCCATCGCGTCGCTTGTGCAAAAATTTGTCTCTATACACATACGCTCTCTCTCTTTATTCTGTCGCTCTCGCGTTCTAATGACACGGAAAAAATCGAAAATGTAAATAAATTATTTTCGGAGACACCGGATGCTCTACGTATGTATCAGACGCGCGGTGCTTTTTAAATACGAAACGCTTTCTGATAATTTACGATCGAGGTATCAGAGCCGAGCTATCTGAGGCTCGGTAACGAGTTACGATAAATCTAAGGAGAATCTCGGCTGTGCGCTTGGCTAAAGCATGTATTGCGCGCATGCGCACGATGTCGTATACATATATATATACTGCTGACGTATCCCTGCGACGCGAACCCGATTTCATATTTATAACGTTGTATACTTTTGCCGAGTGGTGCACAGGGTTACCCCTTTTTTTCTTATTATGTTATTTTTCATTTTGAATCTGCGTAATCAATTGGTTTTATTTGGATACTTCGGAAATACGAAAGAAAAAATAGAATGTATGGTTATATGATTTTTAGTGAATGCAGGTTTTAAAATAATTATGTAATTTGAAAGTAATAATAAAGCTTTAACAGAGTCAAATATACGTATACAGAACTGAATGACGTATAACACATCAATACACTTATAAAAACTCGACATTACAATCACTTTTATTTTAATTTCTATTTACTGATCATAATTGAAAGTATCCAAACAGATATCGTCCATCTCAATCAGTAGTAACTGCTTTTTCGCGGCATACGTTTTCATCAATTAACTATAAGCGATTTGCCATTTAACACCGAGGAAAATGATCCTAATACGTTTATATGCGCGATTCCCTATGGCTTTTAGTGTCCAACGATTAGCAGCATTGTTGTATATTAAACGCGCTTATAATTTAAATTACCCGAATGGACCATTCTGATGGGCTATAACGAGCTTCGAGCGTACTGTTGCCAAAAGAGGAAATATTATCGTAACTTTTCCTTGGAATAGCACGTGGTTATCGTATATTTTCGATTGCTAATGGTATATTGATCTGTATAACAATGAATAATCATTGCATATATGTGTAATAGTAATTACGATATGTTACTCCTGGAAAAAAGATAATCATATTATCATATTAATATAATTATGCTACAATACGTGTTGTTAATACATTAACGCACTTAGCTTTCGGTAATTAATTTTACCAACTTTTATATTAATTTCATTGATTTTACATGTAAATTCATTTAAAATTGTTAAACATTCAATCGAACTTATTATAATTCTGTCAGAATCGTGTCATATAGAAGAAATCAATTACATCCAAACTAACACATCAATAATGTTCTTCTAATACCAATCATTCTCACAATCCGCACACACACATATATATCATTGCAACCCTGCACGCGCTCATATGCCAATAGTTGTCCTTCGATGGGACATTCATCTCCTGTATAGATAGATAATATACCCTTCCCGTACGGATACACTCACTCAATTGACCGGCGACATACATATCCCTTATATATACTCTGTCGAATCATTCGATCGTCTCCCTACGTGGGACACGTATACGTGAGCGCATACGCGATAGGCCAATAATTAAGGTAATGGCTACTTTTCATTGTGGATTTCTATGTGTCTCGGGAATCCAGCAGACGATTACGGTCACGAAGTGTTCGTATTGCGAGAGTCTCCCAGTATACGGTTTTCGCTTATCCATCGTCGATTCTCATTGCCTTTTCCCTTACCTCCGTGCTCCTTTTGTCCTCTCGCGTGCGGGCCATCGGCTGATAGTATATATAGGCATTGTGGAAGAGAATAAATAGCTTATTAGAGACTGATCGTGAGGGTGTCTTCTACATTTGTTATATTGGTCGTTCCGCGTGAACTGAAATCCGATAGGAATAATTAACGTTAAAAAGTGAATGTTTCAGATAAACAGGGTGGTAATATATTATTATTATCAATTCTTTGTTAAGCGAAGTTGAAAAATTTCCATTTATTCTTCACAAAAACTCTTCCATACTTATAACAAGGTTTAAAAAATTATTACGATTAACTTATAGTTTAATACCACTGAAATAAAATTACTCTTTTGAAAGTACGCTATTCCCGCTATTCAGCAACTCTTTTCCTTATTCCTGCGTCTTCTACTTTCAAAGCGAACCATCCTCCTATCGCCGTCCCAGCTCATCCTCATCAAGGTCTCCGTGAAGCAAGTCGTTAATTGCACACGCGGGTCTAATACCTCATCCCCTCGTCTTTGCTTTCACTACTGATCTGTATCTTAGTAATTCCACAGCTGTATGAAAAAATTGAAAATGCCACGCCCGCGTAGCGTATCGAACTCTTTTGCCTTGCTGCTGTGGCTTGTTGGACTTTGTAATATTCTCTTTAAACTGTCGAAAATACTTTTCTAAAAATCGATAATTTTTTATTAAAAATTTACTATAAGTTTTTCTTACCGAGAAAAAGAAATGTTTTATTTTCGGTTGGTATTTACAAACACAGCTTTGGAAAATTTTTAAATAGAAAATTATACAATAAAGAGATTGATAAATTATATTGGTCAATAATAATAATCAATGTTTTAGGCATAAACTATGAAGGTGAAATTCAAATTTTCAATAGTTCGACAGAATTTTTCCAGAAAATTCCCAAATGATTTACGCACACGTCACTTGTTGTGGAAAAATTTTATGCTTGTCCGAATATTTCATTACTCATCCAAGAAATTCCATCTTAACGTCCTCTCTTACCCAAATATTCTATTCAACTTAAAATGATTCTTTTATCGATGACTATTATTGCAAAATATTGCTCATATTATGCGCACCTATATTCATAAAAATTCTATCTTAATAATTGAAATAAACCAATTTGTTGCCTCATGAAGTTCATTAAAAGACGCCCGGATTCCAAATGGAAGTCGAGGTGCAGATCATTAACAACTATAATATTATAATTTATACTTATTAAAATAAAATGATATTCGAGTAGTATAATATGTTTCCTGCAATATCAGCCATAACATCCTCGAGTTCAAACAAAATTCTTCACATCTAACCACAAATAAACATTAATTTGTGAATTTCTTTTCTCCGTTCATATAACTCGCTGTTCATTCAAAACGCACGCAAACCTTATTTAATACTCGCGCCAATCCGCAGGGCCCAAATAAACACATCGTCCGACTGCCTCTATATATATACGAGAGCTACTCCTCTACCGAGTGACTGAGTTTATAGCGCCGATTTTTCACGCGTTGGCATACTACATATATATAGCTCCGTCTTGCGCGTGCGCAATGAATTTTAAAGAATGTAATTTCAGCGTCCGAGCTACAACAATGGGTAGCCGCGCGCGTGTATAATCTCCTCGTGCGGACGGTATGTACCAATTTTCCGCGGCCGTCGTGAGAACGTGAGAGAGAGAGAGAGAGGGAGGGAGATCGAAGATGGTGGAGATCCGCTGCGCTGCGTGCGCGTTTCATCCGTCACTCAAGATCGCTGCACTAGATAGCGTGAAAGGCTTTCGAGAACGTGCAGGGACTCGGGCGTGAAGATCAATTAACGTCAACAGGCGAGATTCTTACGGAATGGGACAAGGTTTTTACTGCAAGTTTTATAGTTCGACAGGGATGCGTTTAGGTGCGAAGGTCAAAGGTCATATAGGTTCGATGTCGACAAATGTGGTTTTTTATAAATAAGATGCTAATTACGTTTAAGACGATTTGATACAGAAATGGAATGGTTCCTCGTTCTAAAAATATATAAGTTTTCAAACTTACTTGTATCATAATATAAATATACTAATTGCGTTAGAGTTACACTTCAAGTTTTTGTTATATTTCCAGTCCGGTAGAGCTATAGACTTTCTGAATTTTTAATATGTTACTACATTTATAACTTCAAGTAATGTTTTAGTTTTTCGAAAAATTTGTAAATTTCAGATCGTTTGTCCCCTTGATTATGAAATTACTCAACTTCAAAGTTCAATTCATATATACATGATGAATTCTTATGAAAGTACCTTGGTAAAACATTTATTGGTAAACAGTATATGATTTTTTGAAAAGCCTTATAATAAAAAAATTAACGGTTATACGAGAAATATATACAGGAGAATGTTTATGTGCAATCTGAACGCGAGAGACAATATCGAGCCCGTGTACTCTGACAAAACATAAATACACGATCGAGTTTGTATACGCTGCAAAAGGAGACCTCCACCCTCAACGCCTTGCTAGCTGAAAACTATATCAAATTTCCTTAACGTCGAATTAAATATACAAATACTATGTACTTCAACGACACAAGAGAAGAAACAATGCGTGATAAAAAAAACATTTATTCTTAGTTAACATACTTTTACGACTCATAAAACTTTTCAAACGTGTATGGCACGTTTGACGTACAACGCTTACACAAAATTATTGACAGCCAGAGAAAAGGTATTTTTTGAAATATGCACTTCGCATACAAGTGGTTGCTCTGACAACAGCAGAGCTGTATCTTCTGCTTCCAGCGTTTACCAATTCGGTAGGCGTGCTTACATTAAAAGAAACATTACTTGACGAGCTATTCAGTAGTTTATTGGAGTCGTAAAAGTCGATACCGGCGTTCAATTATCTCTTCAACAGCAATAAATTAATATTCATTAGCTTTTCAATATCAATTTAGAGAAAGTATATTTTTACATTGTGTTACTTTGACGTACCTGTAAATTTCAGAACAGTCTTATAGCGTCAATACATTGTCGAATTTACTATGCTTAATTTTTCTGATGACCAAGTGTATATAGCAATATATGCATCGTTAATCAACGACAACAAAATAAGTTCATTTTTCAAACCAAGTAGAACATAAAGTAATGTATACAAAAACCAAAACTGCACCTTATCTCTATTTATTAAATGCCAATAACCCATAACTACACCTCCACTCCTCTTATATACCTGCTCCAATTCCATCTGTCGACGTATTCATCATTTTCTCGATCACGCCGCGCGTATACCGCACGAAGCACGAATCGAACGATGTATATAGCGGCGGGGGCGCGGCGAAGAGAGAGAGAAAGATCGACGATCCCGCAGCAAAGCTCAGGGAATGCGATTTGTTCTACGGCATCCCTTATACCCTTCTATATATACATCCAGATCCCGCTTACAGATCGCGTCTCTTAATCTGATGTAAAGCTATATTTTTTCCTCGCAACGAAGCTATGAGGAGCTCGAAACGCGTCCCGCGCGCGCGCCGCCAGACTTTTCTTCGACTCGAAAGATGCTTATCTACTGCGAGTTCTATAGCGTTTCGTACGTGTGCGCAATCCTTCTTTCTCTCTCTCGTGTGCTCTTTGTCCTTTTGTGTGTATATATATATACATGCTGCGTGTGCACAACAACCGAGCGAACGTTCGTTCGTTTCTGCTGGGTTACGACGATCGTATCTTCACCGCGCAACGCGCGTCTATGCGCGAGGTCCCCATCGAACGGGTCCCTCTCTTAGTCTCGTCTCTTCTCTTCTTTCCTCCACTTTTTTCTTGACTATATATTTGCATTTTTCGACGTATATATAGTGCGACTGAGTGAACGAAAAGCTATATTCATTGTTCGCGACGATCTAAAGATGTATGCGCGTCACCGAGCACATGTTGTTGTATATACTGAATACATGTTTTTTTTTAGGAATTCCCGTATAGCCTTCACTTGAATCTATTGTGTTTTATCATTTTGTGTGGTATCACAGGCTTAAAAAAGTGTGAATTGATTTTGTTATTGTTACTACGGATTGAGTTTTATGAACTGGAAATTTTAGAAAATTATACAACTTGTTCGAAAAATATGGTGAAATTCTGAACCCAAAGTTCTTTTACCATTTTTTATATATGACAAGTAGTTTCTTCATAATTAATGTGTCAAAATGGTTTATTTTATAATTATTATTATCTTATTGTTTATAAACAATTTTAATTTATTAATTATAAAGAATCTACTTGTCATATTAAAAAATCGTAAAGGAAGTTTTGGTTCAGATTTCACCCTATACATAATGGTGTATAAAAAGATGTGTTTGTCAAACAAGTTGTATAGGTATCGTGTATTGCTATGTTTTTGTGAATAAAATTTTTGAAAACAGAATAAGACCTAAGATAATGAATTTTTAAAAATACCATAAATCTATTGTTTTTTCATGATTTTGTTAAGCGCGCAACTTTTTACGGAACCTTTTCATTTTAATGATTTTTAGGTTGCATTCGAACTCGTTTGTTTTTTACTTCAATTTTTTTATGTAAAATTTCATAGCGCCTTTCAGAATTTAATGTTAGTTAATCATCAGTGACTATATGCTTTTCATTCATATTCATGCGCAATTAAAACAGTGCTACAAGTCTGTTTTTAATTATTCAACATTGTCTTCAAATATTGCAGGTAAAAACATCAAGAAAAACCATACATCTCGTAGCTGTATCTCAATAAAATTTTTGACAGTTCAGGAACGGAAGAATAATAACGACTTGAATTTGAAATTATTTATATAACAAGATATAGGTAAAACTTTTGATATATTTTATTAAGAAAACTCCATAAGCAATGCTATATGTATATTTAGCGATGAATTAATTATTCACCGACTATTAATTATTGCCTTATTTATTATCAATATAACCTCACCAAAAATGGAAAAACGATTATTATAAAAAAAAACAATTAAAACAAAAACAAATGATTATTACGAAGATAACTTACAAGTATATCACACGCATGCAAAAAAAAGAAACAACTTATCACTTGGTCAATTCACAAATAATAACGCGTCCACAAAATCACAGCAGTCCTAAACAGTCTCCTTCTCCCTCTCATATCTCATCAATCCACCTCTGCACTCTCTAATCTCGACCCCGGCGCTTATATCCTTATACATCAAATAATCCGTCAATCACAGATTGGCCAGTTCACCAGGGCCTGATCCTCCCGCTATACCAATCACCTTCGACGTTGAAACCGCTCGCACGCTGTGTGAGTGTGTATATATATATCCACAAACGCGCAATTAGCTCGCGTCGCGACTCGTTAATGAGCGCTTCTTCACGACAACTAGATGACGGTGAACCTCTCTCTCTCTCTTGCTCTTTCTCGTTCTTTCCATACTCCCTTCTCTCTCTTTCGCTTATACGCGCTCGCGACCGAATGAAGAAGAAGGAGGAGGAGGTGGTGGCGCGCGCGCGCGGGGCCACGAGAGAGAGAGAGAGAGAGAGAGAGCGCAAGAGGTCTAGTCGAGCCGATCGCCTCCTTCTCGAAAGGTCGTGCTCTCTGCGACACGGCGGGGCAAAGAGCACAGCACACTGTGTATGTACTCGTCGCTGCGGTCGATTCTCTCTTGGCGCTAGCGCGCGCGCACGCCTCCACCCATGTAAGTATATGTGACCTGTGCGTGGTGACTATATCCTGCAGCAGTAGTTAGCCAGGCGACCTGCGGCTTTTGACCGTAAGATCGCTCGATTTGATTGATCATCTTTCTTCCTAGTTTACACGTGAGTTAAAAGTTGCCCTCTATGTATTTATATATATATGGTGCATGGTATCTTATTCGCACGTGGTATATGTGCGATGAGTTGTGGTTCAGAAGTCGGTGGATTTTTAATGTTTTCGTTTTTTTATTTTAGTTTAATGGTCATGAGACCTTTTTTTAAACTTAAAAAATTAATTTTTTTTTCATATTGCGTTAATTTTTTTTTCTTAATTAAGGGAATCCGTAACAGTAATAGCCTGTAATATTAGATGAAAAATCTTTTGGAGACAAATTTTTCTTGAGAGTTAATTTTATTCATTTTTTTAGGCAAATATTATTGTATACATCATATGGAGCTTAGATATTTATTATTGTAAATTGTTGATTGCACTTGTGAACTGATAAGATATAAATAAAGTTGATAAGATAATTACAATTAATCGAAGAAACTAGATCTGTAAGAAATTGAAGATACATCAAATCGATATTAGAAATAATCAATGAAAGTTTTCTAATAATTTATAATTACACAGGTTTACAATAAACAACTTTATATACTAGGATTGGCATCACTCTATTTCTATATGTATTTTGGTCTTCTAAATACAAGTTTAAAATAAAAATTCTAATTTTTTCTATACCTTTGAAATAAGCGGTTTATACGGCATTAGTACTTTTTAGCTTATCATGTGGCATATTTCAGTGCTGAGGTGAAAGATACAAATTTTTGGTCAATTTTAACTGCCCAGAATAGCAAAAAACTACTAATTCCAGGCTTAATTAGAATCCGTCTAATTAGACTCCTGTACTATATAATACTCTATTCCACTTAACATACCTATTTCCATTGTACATGTCCGTGGTAGTTGAAAAAAATGTCGTTAAATTTTTTTTTCCCAAAAGTAAACCATTTGATCCCTATTTTTACTTTAGATTTAAATTCTTTTTATTTATTTCCGATTCGACCAATGTTTAAAAAATAAGGAATCCGATTAAAAACGCCGATTTCCAAATTGGAGTAAACGAGATTCAATCAGTTCTTATATACTTCATACGTTCTTTCCCGAAAACAGTTGTACATTTCACAAAAGAATTATTCACAGACTTTCAACACATTCTTTAGAATGTCACTAAAAGGAGACTCTAATTTTTAATCGTAAAGAATTTCAATTGTTTCTTTTCTTTTACACAACCTAATATGTTATATTAAAGTTCAAACACTCCAGATTCCATTATAGTTTATATTACACAACCTAATATGTTATATTAAAGTTCGAACACTCCAGATTCCATTATAGTTTACCACCCACCAACAATCGTATAGCCACTACACTTCTTTTTTAATTACACCAAGACCCCTTAATATTCATAATCGTCCAGCTCTTTACCATAAATCTTCCTCGTGACTCATAACGCAATCTTTTCCCCAATGCTTATCAGCTCCGGAGAGAAATTCAGAGAAGTTGTTATTAATCCAGCGCGCGTGCGCGCGTGTATTCTCGGTCTCGCCGCGTGCGCGCTCGCGCATATAATAGTGCATCACCGGCTGCTTTTGTTATATATATATATACTTACGAGAGGGGCTATTTCGTGCGCGCGATCCACTTTCGCTGCCGCACGGCGTGCGTCTGCTCGTACACGCTGGGATGCAATTTTGAATTTTACGCTAAATCGGCTGAGGCGGTGTGGTTCGAAGATGATGATTATTATTATGATGATGCGCGTCGGATTCGAGATTAACGTTTTTTTTCTGGATACCGTATAGCGGTTGCGTATTATGTATACGGATTTCACACAGTGTATATATATAAAAGATTGTCTTATTATTACAGATACTCGTTAGATACATGACATTGAAAATTTTGTATATGTATATATGGTATAATCGTATGAGCTCTTTAAAAATACTTTCTTGTTCCAGTAGTGACACACTTATCAAATGTCTCACTCAATTCCAATGATACAAGCAAGCGTACATGAAAATATGTTTTGTCTATCATATCTCGCAGTAAGAGCTTCAATATTCTAAAGCAAAAATAAAATCGTTTCGCAAACACTCGTGTATGTCGTAAAACTGCACAACATTATAAATCCTATATACAAGCAACCAAACGATACTTTTTTTCCATCCTGATACCGCAGCAAAAACCCCGCAGCAGAAACGACAGTCGCCAAAAGCATGTATAATTTCTTTCTCAACAGCTACCTATTATTTATATACAATAGTCGGACATCTGAACATATAGACTACCGATCCAAAAAGACGTGCAAAGTCTGCAAGAACGCACGTCAATGGGCATCACTATTTTACGCTTCTATATACATATATATTCCGCCGACAATGCACGTGTCTAATGTGTATATATATATGCGACCGATCATGGATAAACACATACGCGTCGAGTTTGTTCGCCGTACGCGCTGACAGATTGCGAGCATTGATAAAGCCATTGTAATGGTAAAACGCGCGCGTCGAAAAAGCGCGTGCTTATATGTATGCACGTGGTTAATGCGTTTCCGATAAACAGATCGAGAAAAGAACGAAGCTCACGCTCTATACCGAGGTTTATGCATGATGCTTTGTAAGCCTGCGTGTATGTATATATATGTGCTGCGCGTCAACATTGTTTTGAGCTTATCGGTGCTGCACGTCTTACGCTCGTGGCTGCAAGAGGAGAGGGAGAGAGAGAAAAAGAGAGAGAAGGAAAGTGAGGAGGGCTATTACGGGAACCGGGCGATTGGGATACACAGCGGTGCGTGCGGTATTTGCGTTCGTTGCGGCTTGATTTGTATACTTTTTTCATCGACGCGGCGCAGAGCGACCGATTTTTTACTGAATGCGATTGCGTTCGTTCATAAAATTTCTGGAAACTTATCTCTTTATTGAAACACGTTAAGAATGATTAATTTTTTTAAGAATATCAGTGATCATCAAAATTTAAAATATCCGCGTATGAGATACTCCCAAGATTATTTTCCCATCCAAAAAAATAAAATAGTTTTTTTGGAGACACACTATTAAAATAAAGTTTTTCTTGATCATTTGGGCTTTCTGAATTTTTTGATTGAATGGCATCATTTTTTGCTGACAATAATTCATTTTTTAAAGATGATTAAAAATAACTCTAGTTTGGTTCTAAGTCATTTCACAAAAAAGAATTCAATATAAACATTGAAAAAAGAAAATGAAACTAGAAAACCATAGGTTTTCACAGTCAAAATTCAGAGTTAAGAAATGTTGATACCTTCAAAAGTAACATGAGTTTGAAGTTTGAAGTATATTTTTCACTAATTTTGACTTCAACTTCAATCTGACGTAACTTTTGAAGGAATCAACATTCTCCAACTCTGCAAAATTATTTGGCGAAATTGATTCATTAACTTAAATTTTTGTCTTTAAATTTGTTATTATTATTCACCAGGATCTCAATATATCATCGACAACTAATATTTTTCTTAAAGTAACATCACAATTAACAAAACTATTAAACAGATTTTTAATAAAATAACAAAATAATGTAATAGCGAACAAATATGAGCCGAGAAACTATTTATTTCTTTTTACAATAGAAATATTTCATTGAAACGATATCAACGAAAGTGCTGATCACACATATCCAAACAAATATTATTTGTCTTATCTAACTGTTACAAAATTAATGAAAGCACTCATTCAGTGGTATCTTAATCGCATAAGAATTATTATAAACGTCACGCGTTTTGTGTAGTCATACTGTATGTCAATTCACCCTCATTATCATTTTATACAGTATACCCAAAATTTATTCTGCCCATTATCTTTATAAAGGTATTTGAAGATGAACGAATTTCCTATACAGACCAACCATTCCTTTATCGAATCGGCGGAATTTCCATCCACGCACAATGAAATTTTCCTCTAATTCCTACACATATACTGTATATCCAATCGATAAAAAAATCATCATGATGATAGAAGATTATTGCATCAGCTGTTTCCATTGGCGGCATATAGCGACGGCTCCGTGAATCTTCTTCTTTTTTTTTTGGTCACAGAAACGCGCGCGTTGCTTCGAGTATATAATCGTGCGCGCTTATCGGCAACTCTTAATTCGAAGAACTTGCTTCAGTGATTTGCGCAACACTCGCCGCGTAGATACGATTCTTATTTTCCATGTGGCACATTCACGAAAATATATATATATATATATGTAGGCGTGAATTGTACCGAGATAAGTCGTCGCGTTTTTGTTCTAGTTTTTTCTTTTATCAGCAGTGTCCGTCCTACTTGGAGTTTTACAATGAGTAGACGTAAAAATTTATTCAAAATGAAGCTGACACTATAAGCAATTACAGATATTCAAATGGCAAGTGTTAAACATACAATTGTATTGGCGAGTAGTAAGATTTAAAACACAGTTACGTTATTACGTAAAGAATCTTTTAAAAAATATAAGAATCGAATAGTTATAATTCATTAGTAAATTATATTTCCGCATTTTAATAAAATTTTTTATATAATCAGATAAATATCACTATTTGAAAAAGTAATAAAAAACATTACTTGCATAAAGCACACATTATAACTCGAGTCGATATTAATTATTGCTTTTCTCATACTGTCACATATGCAAATTGCATTTTCGATTCGCTTATCTCGTATAAGCATAGGTACACACGTGTCATTTTCTAATCCTTGTTTTAATATAAAACGCACGGAGATGAAATTATTACAATGTTTACAAATTAGCTTTGGAAAATTAATCGACTACATGAGACAACGGTTTTTTTTTATTGACTGTACTCTCGCGTTACATATAGCACTTCATTTCCGACTTAACTGTGGTCATTTTGTTGATGAGGAGAGATGAGCTAACAAAAATGGAAAATAAGAAAGAACAGCAGAAAAATTGAATTATTATTTTTGGCCATAAAGTATAAGACTAGAATCAAATGCTACTTTCGTCCCGCTCTTCATATTATTGAAGTGGCCACGATATTGGAGCTGAAAATAAACGTATTTATACATAGTAATCCTTATCGACGGAAAAAGCTTGTAGGAGATGCAAATCTTATTTATTTCCTCACATATCAATCGCTAGATAATGATACATCATTTTGCTTCACATATATAAAAAAAACTGCTCATTTGATATGTTTGCACTAGTAAAATAAACTGGTTTATGACTAGCTTGTTAAATTAGTGCAAAATTAACTTTACTGTACGAATAACTTTATATTTAACATTACAATGCTGATACCGCATTCTGAAAATGTTTCTATACTCGTTCTCAGCGTTATTTTTACTGATATCATTATCTGTATAGAATGACTTGTCGTTTCCAAATTAAATCAACTGTATGAAAAGGAAAATTAACGATTTTTTGTGTAAATATAAAATTTATTTAAATATACTTTATAAAAATTATGTTTGTGCGAGTAAAAGTAAATTTCGCAAACCATTATATGAACAAAGAATATTCGCTCGTAAAATTTTCTAATTAATTTAAAACTCTGCAAAATCAATATTCTTTCAACCGAATTAAAATCCACACGTTTACAATCGACAGTCCCTCCTTCTCTCACCCTATATATAATCGCACACCGCCTGCACAACCCACCGACGAAAGGATCGCTCATCGATGAATCAATCCCCCCGGATGACGACCGCAGTTACTACATATACTATACTCTACAGTTCGTCCCACTCTGTCTCTCCTCCCCTATATACGCGCATAAACACGCGCCACCTCACCTCATCACTCTTGCCAGTATATACGAGGGTGCAACGCGGCGTGAAACACGCGTATGACTATACGCGGCGAACCGGAAGCGTATATGTACAACGCATATACGCCCGTGCATGCAGTACCGTATTTATGCGCATGTAAATTGCTCTTGAGCCCGAGGGTGGTCCGTATATGTGTGTGCATATACATACGAGCACGCGTTTGTGACACGTAGTATACTAAACGATGCAGCAGCCGCGTGGGACTCTGTACATCGGGAAAACAGGGGAGGGAAGAAAAATAGTGTACCAGCGTTACTGAATTGAGTTGGATTTTTTAATTAGATAAATAGTCACTTTTTATTGTAGCTTTTCGAATGGGGATTTATTTACTTATGTTATCGAATCGACAATACACGAATGTGAAATTTTATCATTAAGAAAGCCCTTTTTCTTAAGATATGGGTAATCTAATACAAAATGCGATTTATTCTATTAAAAATTATATTTTTTCTATATTAATTGTCAATTTACAAATATTAATACGTTTTATTAAAGCGTTTAGAAAGAAGGTAAAACTGTTACCATTTGCTTATGTTATTTTTCATTCATGCTATTCTATGAAAAAGTAACAATTTGTTTCTAAAGAAACAAATTTTAAATTTGAGCTTTTCATATTATAAATACTTTAAAGCGACAAATTGTAAATATTTTTGAAAAAATATATCCTCTTTTTAAATTTGAGATAAATCAGATTAGAACCTTTATTATATAGAATTCCAGAATTCCACTATATATACACTTTTGTAGTAAATACTATGATATCTTTGTAGTCTTTGTAGATACTAATATTCATCAAAATGATTGATATTAATATAACAGGATTTTATATCTTAATTGGTAGTTAGCAATAGTGACTCATTATATCTTGACAAAGAAACAAGAGTTTTCAAAATCCTTGAGCATATTTTTAAATAAATACTGAAAGCCAACGAAATTAATGTTTGTAAGTACGTGGCGTAATACGTTTACGCTTAAGATATTGTAAAATATACAACAAATTTTTTCGCAGTCGTTACTACATGCTTCTTTCGTGTTCTTGCTAAATAAGATGATGAAGGCACAACAAATAGTATAGCACAGAAAGTTTAAAATCAGAAAAGATAAACCACAATAAATTGCCGTAGTGTTTTTAGACACCGGTTCTACCTGGAAATTCTTATAATTTACCCATTGTAAAAAATTTATAACCTGAAAAACCAACATTTTGTAGTGCAAAAATATGTTTTGGCTCATTAAAACTTCCCTTAGAACATGTTGCATGGATCGTCATATTATCTCACTGTTCAAGTTTCACTGATAACTCAGTTCAAGAGATTTTCAATGATCAACTACAGATTTGCTGTTCATATTAAACAAATTTCTCTTTTTGATTGTTACAGAATGGTGCTGGTAGTGAACGGGGTCCTCCAGGAGGAGCCTCCCACGGATAGTCGCTCGCTATATACGGCCCATCCGATTTACCGCGAGACAGCTGCTCAACTTCACATGTTGCCGGCTAAACTGGTCGGGCCCGCGGGTTTACTCTACGTTCAACAGCGCGAGATGGCCACTACCTTGCCCCATGACAGTGAGTTACAAGACCGCATTATGTATACCTTCATACGGTTACAAATGTAACTTATCTATACGCGTACTGATCGCGTGATTAGAAGTGATTTGTTATCATTTGTGAGTTTTTTTTTTAGAAAATGATGCTTGGTTGAACGAAAGGGTGAATAAATAATATGTCTGTAAATAGTGACATAGAGAAATCTTTCAAAAATTAATTTTTTTATCACATAAAATATTTTTTTAATTATTATGCACGACAAAGTAATATCTGTTAGCTTCTCAATAATTTATTGCATTTTACTAATTCATTCGAGACATTTTGTATTTTATGTGTAGAGCTCACAACCAGTAGTTAAGTTTACCGTTGGTAATAAAAGAATGCGCAAAAAAATATGATTTATTTTCCAGAAAACGTCAACATTCTAGGCTCGGATGACGTAACGACGTGCATAATTGTCGTAGTAAGGCATTCTGGTAAGTGACTTACAAGTTTTATCTGTAATAGAACATTCATTCTCTATTTTTAAAACGATCTAAGTAGTAACACGTTTAACGACTCGATTATGTTGTATTATAGAATGTAATTTTAATTGATTGCTTCAGTGCTATTAAGAGCAACATTAAAAAATACATATCATATAGTTTTAAATGGCATTTTAAATCACAAAATACTTTACGTATATACATAAATATTCCTGTTAAAATAACGTGCTAAAAACACATATAAAAAGCTAAATCATTAAAAAAAAAAAAATATTATCATTTACCTAAACACTATATACTAAACAATTTCCTATCCACAATTACTAACCAACATTCCCTAGATTCCTATCGAATTGTGCTCCATGAAATCCAGGATCACGACTATGATAGCTAAATCGTTGTGCTAAATCGGCGATCACGAACGATTACGAGATTATGCGATCTCAATCCCCGTCGCGTCAGTTCTCCTCTCCTCTTCACTCAGTCTACTGCTACCATCTATATCTATCGATCGGAACGTCGAGATTCCTCGCTTCGCCTCGCGAAAGCTGTTGAAATCCGCAATACACGCATTGACCTCGAAAACTGGAAGTCTAGGAATATTTTGTTTATGTATTTTATTTGTTTCTTTTGGTAATAATAGTGTACAGAAAAATACAAAATATTACTTGCAAAATCTATACCACCTTACCCTATATTCTAGAAAAATCAGAAATTTTCTCAAAAATATATCTTTCTGTCGCAGCATACTAAAACCAACACTATTTTCATTCGTACATATTTACGTCGGAGCTACTCGTTTCCCATACCCTATTAACATTTTTACCTGCTTCCCTTTCGTCTTATTTTATTCATTCCCGCGCGCGCGAGTCTCTTTCTCGCTCGCACAAAAGAAAACGATCACCTTCGCACGCGCGCGCATGAGAACGAGCATCTTCTCTAGACTGTTTCGCGAACGAGCGTAGAGAATCGGTGCGAGAGAGAAGAGATGCCTTGGCATAACGACGTGTTTCTCGTGTGACGGCCGGCCCGATAATTATCGAGCACGATCCGTTCTGGCCATTGGTATACGCTATATGGTGATTCTACGTCGTTCTCGCTTTCCAATGTGCCTGTTCGTTTTTCTTTATCTACCTTTGGTGCTGTTGTGTTAAAGTCTGACTTGCAATTGCGGAAGATATTAAAATTTTTGGTCGTTTTTTTTGCTATTGGTCATAGTGTTAATGTGTTAGGTAAATTAGTACATGAGTATAAATATTAAACCCTAAAGGCTTTGAATTCCGCTTTGCGAAATAGACAAGATTAGTAGGAAACGATTGACTCATGAACGACACGTTAAGCTGTAAAGCTCCATAATTAATTGAGCTAGCCAATGCACACTGACAGCGTCAATATGGTGATAAATAATCACTATTGGAATGTCAGTACGGTATATATAGGTAGAAGAGCTAAGAGTAGAAGTATGCGAGAACCATGAAGATAAAAGATGAGCGGTTTTTTAGCGCTTTTAAAACGCGTAAAACAATGTGGCATTGACATAGAGACAACGGTCTGTAGCTAAATGTACAATGACATGTTATACTGTCATGAATAAGAAATAACGCAGCTCATTCATTTTAATTGAGTACAGTAACTCTACACGTAGTATGACTACGACATTGTTTTTTTTTACTGAAGAAATAAATATTAGGTTTATAAATTATTTAACATGAAATTTTTCATTTGAAAAAATTAAGGTTATTTATTGATTAAAAAATTTCTAATTAATTATTTTCTTGCCAATCATTTGTTAAAAGAAGCTCATGAATACGATAAATCATTAATTTCCTAATAACTATATTACTTTATTTTTTGCTGCACTTATTAATTAAAAAAACCTATATATAGTGTTTTGATCTTTAGCATATTATTATATTTTATTCTATATATTAATACGAACCTCATGGTTTCCGAAGCCTCGCAGAAATAAAACGTCGCAAAATCTTCCGCAGTAGTAAATTCTTGAAAAAAAAATAGTCTCGTTAAATTGATGCTCGAGTCGAGTACAACCAACGTCTTGAGGCGCACACGTGCACACACGCGAACGGTGCAAAAGTGCAACGGCATTCCTATAGGAAATAATCACTCGACGCCGCTCGCGGTCCCTGTATATTCAATGCTGACGCTTGGTGGTATTTTTTTCACTAAACTGAATGTTCCTACGATATTATACACGTTATAAAAGTTTTTAAACTCGTTTATTGTTATATTAATTTAAATACATATAGGTATGTACTTGCATCAAGTTATCAAAGCAATGTAGAATAATTCGTAGAGCATTTCTATGATGAAAGTTTATTAAAATGCAGTATTATAGACACAACACGTCATCTGGATAATGTTATATTTTTCATATTAATCTATAAATTCCACATCCGAGGATTTTCAACAATTACAACTGCGGTGCAAAAATATCATCGATCAATGATAAGCCTATATAAATAACGGCCAAGCGCAAATAATCTCCGCGGCCGTCGAACATCTCAACTCACCGATAAAGCTGTCTTCCTTCGCCTCTCGTCTATATCAATATAAAAATTCATTGCTCGAGTTCGCGCTATATAATTTTTATCTATACATGCACGATAAAAAGAAGAGAAGCCACTATATATTTACATAAATAATCATCCCTTCTTCTCTTTACTTTATATGTTGACGGGAATTGTTAATGAAATTTGATGATAATCGTATAGGTTCCGGAGCAGCAGCGCTGGCACATCTGGATGGCGCCGGTACCGAGGACGCAGCAGCCCAGATTGTACAGAGGGTGTCCGAACTGGCGCTTGGCTATCCCGAGGGCAGACTGGAACTTCAACTCGTTGGGGGATATTCTGATCCCAGAAATTATTCCGAAGAGTTGTTCTACAATATTATGTGTAAGTATTCGTTAAAGTTATGATGCAATTTGATCGTGGAAAAGTTGAAAATTATATTACTTAAACTTTTCCATTTTAAAAGCTTTTAAAATTTTCAATATATTACTTATAGAAATTCAGAAAGACTTTTATGGTAGTGAATATTAAATTTCATACCGTATTGTATTTCAAAAATCATAGACAAAATTCATAAAAAATTTGTTCGTAAAAAGCTAATCCAAACCTCGATAAACAAAACCTCCTCCAGCTCCCACCTCATCAACGCCAATAACAAACACATGACGCAACTAAACGAGGATGATGAAGTCGCACATCGACTCTATCCTCACCCCTATTACTTAATCCCCCCATTAACTAGAGCCAATTTCCATGACTTCGCGAGTATTGCATGCAAATATCACTGAATCTTTATATATACAGATGCTTGTGAAATTCTCACTATATCGAAAATCGAATGTTTTAACGTCGCGATCTCTTCTTTATTGCAGCGGCCTTTCACAAGCAGCCAGTGGAGATTGACCTAACACTCTGCTGTGTCGGCGAACTGAACACAACGGTACGGGGTGGTATACATTGGCCGATGATCTATGGTATTGGAATGAACGTGAAGACGGGTGAAATATTCCCGGCGACGTTCCCTGATAAGGGACCCGATCAGGCGCTCAGGTGCGCCCGGCATCTTACCGGTGGACAGCAGGTACGCAATTGTGAAGCTTTTGTTTAAAGTAGAAAAAAAATAATACCATCGAAACAAAATATACTTGATATATGAAATACATTCGTGAATAATAAAAATATACAGTCTTTGCCAAATATTCATAATTACTTATATTAATAAAAGATATAGTCATTTTCTGACGTTATTGTAATCTAGTCGTATAGTTACTGAGGAGTATGTATAATTAAATTTTATGAAATTATTATATTAATAATATTTAGCTTGCAAAATACCGACAATTCTAAATTTTACATGACATCATTTAAATTATCTCGGATTTTTTAATTATTTTAATAGTTATAAATGACAACAAAGCTATATTTTATTTAAATTGAGCATTTTTGTACTTATAATTATTAACAAACTGTATCTTTTACTTTATTCTGTAGGTTCTTGACGTCTACGACTGCACACTGGGTCTTTTAAGAATTGGACCATTTAATTACGATCCTTTGCGCGGTGTTGATCTTTGGCTTGCGCAATCGGATCAGTTCATTCTCCAACATCTGTCCACATCGCCGGATGTCGAACTTCCTCATTTTGTCTCGCAGGTATATATCACTGTCGATTGATCGATTTTATTATTAGATTGTTACAATGAGTTTAATTAACTATTTAAACGTGATAGTTAAAAAGTAAGCTATACAAAATAAACCTTATAACTAAAACTTACAAAAAATGTTCATTTTGACAGTATCAGTAAAAGTATATAAATTTCGCGCTAAATAATAAAAATTAGATTTGAAATTTTTTGCTTTTATTTTCTATATTTACTAGTAACCAAAAATTGTTTTACATAGCAAAAACAATTCATTCTTTTAATCTAAATATATTATTTATTTGTAGATCCGAGCGACACTAAAATACATCCAGGACAATCAATTTCCTGCCGTAACAGTGTTCCGAGATAACAGGCCGCACTATTACCGTCGTGACGAGACAACCGGGCTATGGCAGCCAATACGTTACTAGCATCCGGCCGAATCGGGTGAAGAACCTGCGAATTCTCCAGCCCGCGACGATGACAAACTCTCGCCCTCTTGCTCATCCCAAACTTTACCAGCTGAGACTTCTTCAAAAGACACTTGAACATTTATTCGACTGCGAACAGCTTCAAGTTTGATACTTGTGATCTGCGCGGTGTTTACTTTTTAATAGAGTGACAAAATTTTTAATGTGAAAAATGTTCCCCCTTCGTGTTTGAGAATTGTGAAATATTTATGTGTTTGACTACCGCCAAAAGATGATAAAAAGTTGATATAACAGTTATTCATAAAAGATCCTACGTATTTAATTATCAAATTCAAAATTTTAATTTAATAACTTTAATCCCAGTGTCTGATAATTAAAAATTAAATAATGTCTTTGCCGTTATTTATTATAGAAGTGTTTGTTTGATTGTACATTTAATGAGATTCGACTGTTCACTTTGTGTGTACTCATGTCATAATATAACTATGAATTTTATTAAGAAATTATTGTAGAACAAATCACAGCGATACGTAATTAACATTGTAAAATTTATCACTTAAATAACGATTGTAAGAATTCTTATGTTTGTATTTGACTTATTGTAATAATTTTCTGTTAATTTTAGTTTGCGCAAATCGACCGTTTAAGACAATTTTTTATTTTGTTTGATGCTACGATGACTAAACTATATTTTAACTATTAATGCAAGCTATTTATAGTTACATAAAATAGTCAACACTCGATTAATTTTAAATATTTTCTAAAAGTGACTCAATTAACATACTCATACCTTAGATGTTCTTAATTTTTTTTGTATCGTGTTCTGACATTATATTTTTATAATCTTATCTAATCAGCACTATAGAAGATATTTTCGTAAATACGTAATGTGGGCGAGAGAATAAATAATATGTACATAAAAAATTATAAAAAAAATGTCAATTGTTCGAGTGAAGCTTGCGGATAAAACAAAAGTACTGCTTCTTACTCAGATAGTTTAAAAGGACAAATCACTTATTAGTATACTTAACTGCGAATAATTTTAATAAATAAAATCATGTCCAAGAGCATCGACGTATGTGAGATAGATTATAAGGTGATTACAAATGTAAACAATTTATGCTGATGAATTTATGAGTAATTAGAAATTTTTATTTGTAATTGAAGATAATTTTTTCTGTATATTGTGATTTTTGACCATTTAAGACTATCTAATGCTTCTGTTTGATGCTAAAGATTGAAGTACTTGATCTTTGAATATTTTAAGTTAAGTTGATAAGTTAAGTTATAAAATACTAATAATGTTGTAAGTTGGAGCTCGCACTAGAGATAAAAAATTGTGTTTGAAAAACAAATATTGTTAATAAGCTAAATTGTACTCAGTCAAAATTTTAAACTAGATAGTCTACCAAAGAAGACAAAAAAATACATTTTTAACAGAGTGTGCGCAAAACACTGCTTCTCATGTTTGTTTTCAGTGCGCAAAGCAATAGATTTACACACTCAAATCTAAATTTATATAAACATATTGCTTTGCACACTGTAAGTAAGCATAACAAACTAAACAAAATACTTTCTTTGAGCACGCTTCGAACTCTGCTTAAAAATTTCAATTTGTTTCAATTAAATTATAAAAAAATGATATGGAAACAACCATTATAAATTCTGTATGATTTATTTTTTTTATA
>JAWWEQ010012623.1:0-39605 GCA_035583055.1 Torymus tubicola | reverse complement strand
ATTTACTAATAAATTAGTAGTTTTTTCCACTAATTGGAATGGTGGAGCAATTTTCACTAATTCAACTTTAGAGAGTAAATTAGAACGATATAATCAAATATTTTCTTATGTTTAGTCTAGTATTCAAAATTTTGTTTACCTTGATCCCATAACAATCAATTAATAACTTAAAGTAACTAATAATTGAAGAATATTTGATAAACTTTCTTATTATATAAATTATCTTTTTCAATGTTTTATCATATATTATTTATCTATAATAGATTTACCCCATTTATTATCAAACCATGCTATATAACCAACGTTTGTATGTTGGTTAGTTTGAGTTGTAAAAATAGCTAATTAACTCTTTTGAAAAGTAATAGTTCACGCAGACATTTTTTTTCAAATCTTGGGGTAGGTTTTTCAAATGTAAAAATATACAAAAAAGTATAATATTAGACTATAACGATCAACAAAGCTGAAATTTGGAAAGTTCTCCATAAAACGTTAATGGTTTAATTTCAATTTGAATGCGTTGTTATTATTTCATAAAAGTTTTTTATATATGGATATACCTGATTGTAAATAGATCGTTTTTTACCACGGAAAATATTTCGTTACATAATGTATTATAAATAACTTTCAAAACAGTATATACACTGAAAGTTTGTTAATTTTTCTCTCGTTAAATTCACAATTCGAAAACTCAACAAATAAATGAAAAACATCTAAAGCAACAAAAATTATTGTCTTTTCGCAAAAATCGCCGCAGGTATACATTATCGCAAAAGTTACCCCCGTTATTCGGGTAACAAAACCGATCATCGTCTAGTCATAATAGGCGAGCTTGCGCAAGCTCACTTTCACTTCTTACTTATATACCATCCTCGACGTATATGAAAAAAGAAACTCACATTATATTGCTTACTCTCCTCCTAATATCGAGCGACCCCTGTGCATGTTATCCCAAGTAGCTCGCCCGTTCCCGAGCAAATAACGCTGGCTCGGACAAGAGAGTATATAGCATTCAACCAGTGGCCGAGCGCTCGGGCTAATGCAGCGGTTCTCACGTCGACAGCTTTTGGATCGGGTCCACAACGCCATCAGCGAGAAAGAGAGAGAGAGCGGGAGGAGACGAGGGGAACTTGCTTTGTAGTGAAGAAATTGCTCGGGCGTGGCCGGAGGTTCTTTTGAAGGCGGAAGTGAGAGATTGTTGCGATTCGTAGTAGTCGGGAAGGGATAGAGAGTGAAAATTACGTGTACGTTTCTTGGGTTTTTATCTGAGTTGCCAAGGTAAGGGCTTTATTTTCTGTTCGTTTGGTACGGTATCGATGCTCTGTTGTGCACTGTAATTACAAGTTTCCAGCTGGTTATTTGATTCTGTACCGTTTTTATTTCGATAATGAATTACTAAAACGTGGGAAATATTAATAAACCTTAATTCGCCATAATAAACAATTTTTATGCGTCTATTTTTTAAAACTAAGGTGTGTGTATATAAGCCAAGAATCACTTTAGCCTTGGCTGTATTTTTCACCTCTCTCCTTTCTCGACACTGTTCCAGAGGCGATAAAGAAGAAGCCAGGGTGCCACACCGTATTAAAAGGAGAAACAACGAGGCCTCATACATCACCTAGGTTGAGGGACACTGTCTCGGGCCTGCGCGCACAGCCATAGACCGGTCTCGCTAATTTATTTTTCCCTTCACCTCCCTCCCCGTCTTCCTCCTTATCTCGCTCTTCTCTGGCGTATCCGAGCGCATCTTTCCAGCAGCGGCGACTTTTCTTCCCGCCCCGGCGAGAGAAATCGAGAATCGCGCGCGACGGAGCGATAAATCAGCCCGCGTCGGGTAGTCTCTCATGTAAATAGACTCCTCTCTCTCTCTCTCTCTCTTTCGCGTGCTTCCCTTTTCCTCCTGCCGGAGTCCTGGACAAAAAGATCCCGAGAATTATTTCGCTCGCTGGTTTTCCCGAGTGCTCGCTCTATTTAACGTGCTCTCATAACTTGGACGGTGCGCGTGTGCGGTTCCGACCTTTTCGAGGTGAGGCGGTAAAAGGCGACGAGCGCCGGAGAGGGTTAAACTTTCCAGCGGTGCGTGTAATGTCTGTCGGTAATTAAAAATCGACGAGGGATGAAAGTGAAGTTGTTGAGAAATGCAGCTTATAAATGATGATTCTTTCATTGCGTCAGCGCGATTTTCTCTGATGAAGTTTAAGTGCTGTATTAAATTGTTTATTTATTCGAACGATTGGGTTTATTTATAAGATAACATTTCATTTATATTTTAATCGCTCAATGATTATGTATTCAAATTGAATGACACTTAAGACAACAGAATATATTGAATTTTAACTTGTGGCTGATGAAACGTTTATTTATACTACTGAACAATTCCGACTTCCACTTTGATTTGCGAAGATCATAACGAAGCTCCACAGTTTTAGATACATGATATTATTTTATATTTGATTATTCGTTGAAATTCTTAGAAATATTTTCAGAAAACTATGTCATTTTTTACACAGGTAGCTTTTACGATATCAAATATGATAAAAAAAATCAATTTACGACGATATATTATAGAACCGTGTTTGCAAGTTGCTCGAATAGATATATTTCGAAGCTTATGAGACGTGACACACTTTTTATTACATGTAAAAAGTGAAGCGAAAGCGTGGGTTATTCTTAGCGAGGCTTTCATGAAGCAAAGGTGTTGCTGTCCAATAACGTCCTTGGCAAGTAAGGACAATGTCGTGCCTGCAGACAGGCCGGCAGAGGTTGCGACGCATGCTGCCCCGATAAGATTACCTGACTGCACCTCCTAATATCTTCCACGTCGGAAAAATCCGTTGATATGATCTTTATAAGAAACTTAGAAAATTACAGTCTGCAACATCTGCGCAACTTGATTTTAGTCGAAAGGACGTTTTATATACATAAATTAATCAATGCGCAATCTTTGGTATATTTGTATCCGCTTCACTTGTTCAATCTATATCAAGAATATAGGGTGACATTGTTTTATATACGATCATTTATAAGGGTAACACAAAGTTTGACATATGCACGGTTTCCACGAAACATGAGGTAAACTTTTCCAGAACACCCGAAATTCCTTAGGTCACTGTCAGGTGATGTTAGACCTCGCGCATTATGAACCATTAAACTAATCTTTAGAATTTCTAAACATAAAGCACAATATAGGTTTTTAAAATTCAAAGTTCTAAACAGTTTGAATGAAAATTCCAACGATTTTTCCAGATGCGATGTTTTGTTTCCGTCGGAGAGTAACAATTTAACAGGCATGCTACCGTTATTTCAAACCAGCTGTGAAAGAGAGAGAAAAAACAACCATGATAAAAAAGCCTGAGGCACGCACTCGACCTAGACGCGCAAGTGCGCCTTCGGCAAATGTTTACACACACATACACACTCGCCTTTGCACGACGATATAAGCTCTCTCTCTCTCTCACGCTGTGCTTTTTCCGTAAAATCAATAGTTAACCCACTTGCGCGCGCGCGCGCGCGCGACTGCTTAAAGAACGGCTCCTCCACACCGCGCGTCGACGACGGCTAAAATTGGCTTGCGAGCTCATAAGCACGCGACACGAGTATACTTGCTTGTGCGCTACGTGCTACCATGTGTGTACATGTGTGTATGTGTGTGTGTGTGTATTTCCAGCAGCGCGTATATCGCTACTTGGGAATCGAACTACCGAGTGCGTATAATTAGAGAGAGGTTGGACGTAAACGAGAGACGGCAGTTATCTACGTTTCCTTTGAACGTTTAAATTTGTTGATTTAGTGCGGATTATTACAGTATACATCGCTTTCGTAATGAGTTTACACGGTATATAAGTATATACCTGAATCTTTTTATAGGTATCGTATTTTTAACTTCTATTAAGTATATAGAGAATGCCCTTTCAGGTGACTATATGAATGATGAGTGATCGATTGAGAAATAAAAATAATTGTCGTCTGCTCGGTTGTTGGCCTCGATATATCGTCAATAATTGTTTTCGTGCTTCAAAACCGTAAGCATCCGGTCGATATTGATTTATAAATTTATTCAGAAATAAATATAACGTTTATTAAATATACGATTTTAGAATTCACGATATGTTATTTTAATGTAACTGTTTTTAGCTTTTTTTTTATTTCTGCGTGAAATTGAATTACTTTGGATGTCATCACGTTTAAATGATAATAACTCATGGGCTCGAATCTTTATGTTGCCAAAGAATAAAAGCACCTGTAGCTGACGATACGTTTATTTTTGAATTGTAAAAAGTAACGTGAAAAATACAATAGTAAATTTTACAAAGGAGTACAAGTAACGAAAAAAAATGTATATGTTTAGTTGTATAATGATGAACATGAATGTTACAGCGTTTATTTATAAAATTGTCGATAGGCACATCTATTGCAATATCTGCAATTTCAATTAATATAATACAAAATTCACCATAAAAAATAGATAGATAGAGAAAAATATTGTTCTGAATATTGCCGTGAGTAATTGCACGAATGCAAAGTAAATTGACTGCGTTACATTTTACTTTGCATTCTATTCATTTTGCATTGTACTTTTCAATCTATATATATATATACATCCAAGTAAGATATTTACTTGAAACTACAACAGCGCGCTTAGACGAGAGATACACTAGTTCCTTCATAATCTCCAGTTAGTGAGCGCCGTTTATATCCAGATTTTATAAAGCAGCGCAGTTATCGAGCGCATCTCCTCTCTCGCTCTTTTCTCCATCGTAATAAACCGAATAGCTTTTAGTATGTACCGCATGTACATAAACGCGCGCGTGCACCTTTACGTATACATAAATCCCCATCCCCCTTCATCCACCCCATTCCCCCTCCAACCACCTCTTTCCGCCACTCCTCTGCACTTAATCAAATTCTGCTTAGCGTTCTCTCTCTCTCTCTCGCTATAATATATACTGTACGCGCAAGAAAATCCGACATCACATCGTGAAACTTTACGTGCTTAACTATACGCGAATCGACTTTCGAATTTGCTATAGTCTATCTCTGCGTGTTATGCGCTCACATGGTATATCGGGCAGCATTAGTTTATTTTTACCGCAGTTTACATAACGCAAATTGCGCGCTTGGCCTGACGAGTATCTGTGCGAGCACGCGCGTATATATATATGCAGGGTTGAATTAACTTGTACCACATCTCGGCCGCGTGTGAGCGCGCGTATGTACGCGGCGCGCATCGTAACTAGAACAGCGCAGCGTGTTATAACACGTGTGTGTGTGTGTGTGTGTGTGTGTGTGTGTGTGTGTGTGTGTGTGTGTGCGACTGTGCGAGGACGAGCGGGTGTATATATATATATATATATATATATATATGTATATGTATATGTATATGTATATAGCTGCTTATCAGTGCGATGGGAAATGGAAATTATACGAATGCAAGTGCACGCGCATCTCTCTGGAATTTTGTATTAAAATATTTGTGCGCCCGATTAAGCCTGCGCTCGATGTTTGTAAGTGTATATAGCTTAAAGTGTTGGGTGTGTGCTTTAAAGGAATTTTCCGTAGAACGATACTTGAATTTGAATTTTTATCGATAAAAAATATTCGCTTTTACGTTATGAGAAAAACATGAAAGCCATGAATCAATTTTATTGAATTTCAAAAGTATAAAAAATAAACGATTACATGCGGGAAATTATTCTTTTGATTTTACAAGATGAATTCCGCAATATTTTTCGTCAAATTGTTATTTGAAATTTTTTGTAGTAACATATTTACAAAGCATTATCAATAAATGAATAACACAAAGAAAAAAAATCGATAACAGGCACAAGAAGAGATTGCAATCCTCAATGTTGCTTAGTTATATAATATCACTTATAGAAGTCAAAGGATATCCTAATATTATTTTGTGAATCATTAAACGATTTATTATTTGGTATTCGGTATAATCACTAATCAATCAATAATCTGCCGAATAGCACAGGAATTGCATATCTAACGAGACCATTTACGAAAATTTATTATAGAATTTAATTATCATGTAATCTAATGAATTTTATAAATTTTTCAGTAAGAATTAATCTATGGATTTGTATCCATGGATCTGGTTAGATTTTAACCACATTTTATAATATATTAAATACAGGAAAAATGATGCATCAATATGAACATTTTTATAGCTTTTTGTTATTTCTTTGCTTAAAGAAAAATAGTTTTCTATTAAAATAATTAATATGATAATACAAAAGTTGTCTCGATGCGAAGTATTTTTAATCATAATTTAATATACACTAAAGAAAAAGTAAACAAAAGCAGTTACAACGTTCGTATATATAAAATATCAAATAATGCAATGGTGTATGAGAAGCAGATACGATGCCAGAAAAATTTTATTCAGTGAGTAACTTTGCATAATACATATAGATACGTAATGAAAATTTTCCGCAGGCAGTACTGGCATAAATAAATATTGAAATAATCGATGAACAATGAAATTATTTTTAAATCAGTCTCATCAATTTTTAATAAATTGATTGGTAAATAAAAACTCAAAATGCACACGTAATACTGTAAATTTGCATTTACAAGCCACACCAATTATAAGATATGCGAGAATAAATATATTTGATAAATATAAGCAGTATAATTTATTTTTACTTTTAGAATAATAGAATATACGAGAATCCTGTGACGTATAATATTAAAACTCCGACATCATTACAAACATATCTTGCACCAAAACAAATGCATCCCTAACTTCAACGCAAAATCTTGCTTACGCACACACACACACGCACATGTGCTTCCCCTATAATACAGAAACTCTTCGGAAATGGTAGCCGCGCGTTATATATATATATATATATATATATGAAATTTTTGCAGAAGCAGCAACGCCGCGAGCGCCCGTTAATCGGGAGACGCGCGTTTAAGAGCCCAGGCTTAATCGCCTTTTAGTCATTTTGTTTTCCGCCTCGTATATTACCGAGGACGACGCCGCGCAGCAGAGGCGACGTCGCTCGCGGAAAACGTGTAAGCCGCGCGGCGCGCGCTACATAAACTCCGTGGCGTGTACTCCCTGATACCGCTTAACGGCCTGCCGTACCTATACGCGAGAGAATCTCCGTGTGAGCGCACCCGCTTAAACCGTACACGTCAGATTTTCCTGCAGGTCAGCGGCTTGCAAAATTTCACGTATCCGTAAAGTATTAAAGCACATACTTTTTTTGAGGGGTAGTGGCGCTGAAGTATATATACTTTGTCCAAGTGTACTGATAAAAAATTATCAACTACCATGATCGTTGTCGTTATATTGCACGCGTCCCGTAATTTTTACGCGACTGTTGCATTGTCGTATGAACCATGTTTTTATCACGTTTATAGTGTGTTTATTTAATATTATATGGGTCGTTTAAAATTACTGGATATTAACACGGAAGTAAATTATTTTTTCAACTTAACGACATGTAAATTATTGCTATAATTTTGTAGAGGCGAAAAAATCTATCGATATATGCATTTTTTTGTCTGGATTCAGGTATGATTATGTGAGCTAGTTGAAGAAAGTTCATTTTATGATGCATACCACCTATTCGTTTAATAAACTATTATTTTCATTGTTACGTTTTTTCTCATTATATATTTATGACAAAACTGCTTTAGTCTTTTTGATATTTTTATAATAAAATTAGGTTTGAATTATTGTTATTACTTTGATTTTGCCAAAAAGTTTTGATAATAGCATAAAAGAATTCATATACAATACATAAACTAAAAGTATAAAAAAAGAAAACTATACCCTTTACATTTTTTTGGAATAATAACTCTATTAAAGAAAATAATATTATAACGAAGCTCGCGTGTTCACCTTTATACTTTGAATATATATATTGAGTTCCTGAATAACTTTGTTATTAATTATTTTATTTTAAGAAAAGTTAATAGGAACTCGTTATTTTTATCCTATGTATACTTGATATTATTAAACCTTAAGAAAAGAAAATAAAAACTGGATCTTTTTAATTTTATCAGTGAGTTTTCTAAAGTAATATATAACATTTATATTATTTTCTAAAGCAATTAATAAAAACATTTTCACTCAGAGTAATTACTGAAAACAAAATTTCATTAATTATGTTAAGATTAAAAACTGGTCGTTAAAAAACTTTAAAATTTGATATATAATTTTCTTGAGAATCAATCAAAAAATTGATTTCATTCTGATTCTTGGAATTGATTCACTTTAGCTACCACTCACACGCCATTTTCTCCATTAAGCAAGCCCCCGTGGAGATACTTAAAACATAAGAGAAATGTTAGCTTGTTCTTTCAGCTCGTAAAATGTAAAAGCCACGAGAGAACTCTCATCTAAGTAAGACGTACCACAATTATCTGCCAGCAGTATAGAGCACAAGCGAGCGCGCAGGTATAAACACCCGCACGCAATTCCCCGCCTATTACCCGTGTGCGATCATTATCAACTGCAACTGGCCGCGTCAGCGGCTCAACTGCCCAGCCGCGCACATTGTACAAAGGAAACATAAAGACCAACTCGCGCACGCGGCGTTGCGCGCTTTGGATAAGAGCTAGAGCGCAAGCCGCCGCGCTGCAGTTATTTGGCTGCGTGTATATACACGCGCGCGCGAAATGCGAGCAAGCGCATTATCCATGACTTATGCCCTCGCGGTTATTTATGGCTCCATTACGCGCTAGCGGCCGTGCCGAAATCCAAAGGCACGTCGATTGCTATATAGCGGCCGGATAAATATGCAAGGCTTACACGTACATATATATATATATATATACACGGCCAGGTGCGTGCACAAGTACACACACACACACAGACACGCATACTGGATGCATGGATATGATCGTCCACGTTTAGCGGTTGAGAGCCAACGCTTTGGTCTTGTTTCCCGCGAGCGAGCGAGAGTTCGTCGAAGCATTACCGGGGGTTTAACGCGCGCTCCCATATGCTCCTGGCGATCTTTATGATTATGCGGGAGTGTTGGGGGGCTGGCGAGTGGAAGCGCTTCGCTTAGGTTGGCAGTGCTCGTGGTTTCCGATTTGAATGTGCGCGTTGGCTGCTCGATTTTTGACGTTTAAGGGAAGTGCGAACGCGCGTGGTTTCGATCATATGGGTATATTATTCGGTTTTAGGGCATTGGATTGAATGAGATGAAGAGAGCCGATCGTTCGCGAGAATATCATTTATTTTTCGATCGATATTGAGTGGCTTGTTGAACTTAATGGGGTTATATTGACGGATGGTGAAAGAGTATAGTTTTAACTTGGGAATTACTTATATAAGAACTTTAGATTACCACTTTTAAATCGTTATCCCTATTAAGTTAAAGATTACAATTGAAAAAGCAATTTTATTTTAAAAACTGAAATTTTATGGAAAATTGAGCGTGGATGATATTAGCAGCTTCCTCTGATAAATCAAAAGTTTGATAACGCGCGGAGGGCTATAAATACCACCCGGAAACTGTTCCATTTCTAATCTAAAGCGCGGCAATTTGTTACTAATAGACATCATTAGTTATCTCAATATAAATGATTCATTAAGCGTAATCCCGCAGTTACGTCTAGGCGCAAATCTATAAATAATATTTTACTTCAATATTACTAAGTAAATATCAATAAAATATAGTGATGCCGTTAATTTACTGTTATATAATTTTCCAAATAAAGATCCAGACAGCTCTTTCAACAAATATCAATAGTGCCACTTGGTCGATTCCTCTTTTATTTTTTATTTTTGTAACGTTTTATTATTATATACGCGAATGGAATTACCATTATTATAAATAAATAATTATCAGCTTCGTGGCCATTTTTGTCCATATTAGAGAAATATAATACGAGCATGATGTCTGTTACGCAATAAATAAAGATTAATTAAAATTGTATGTAGCGCTTGAAAGACTAGCACATCAATAATAAGTTGCAAACGATTTCCTGTCTACTATACGCTCGACTGGAACGATAACCCTGCAATCTAATTAAATTCTCACACGCCTCCTCTAATTAAATCATAAGCCGCTCGAGCGTAAAAATACGCGTCACCTTTCATACAGCTCGCGCTCGTAAGCTCATAATCCGACAATTATTCCAAGCCACTCGTGACATCCGTTTACTAGAATAGCTAATGTCCGTTGTTCATTGAGTTGACTTGTAAAACTATACTGATAGACAACCAATAGTGACATGCTAATTGAAATATTTTTTAATCATGTTAAGGGAGTTCTTTAATTTAAGAGACAAGATTCAATTTTCAACGTTGAGAGAATGTGAACTATAACACAGATGTTAGCTACGCTGTTAACGTAATCTTATTTATTTCGTTAATTAACGATCAAAATGACTGGAATTAGCAGAAAAGAAAATTTTCTAAAACTTCATTGGCAATATTACTCATTTCTTTTTATTAGTAATATTGCTTTACTATGATTTTAATTTTCTTTTTTCTATGGTTCTCCGTGAGAAGTAATGATTAATCTAGTGAAGAAATTGACTCTCCTTTCTTGCTACATTGTTTCACAGTGCTCGACTTTACACTTTCTGAAATAACAAATATGAACTAAAAATTAACTCTTTTCATAGACTTAAATCGCAAGCTCTAAACTTTATATTGAAAAAATATATGTATATAATAGGATTCGTGATCTGAAAAATACAGAAATATTTTGACTTTTTATTTAAATATAACTCGAGCAATTATAACGTATTCCAAAATAAATCCCGGTATCAATATACCAAATGAGAAGCCACTGAAGATATAAAAGGTATAATGCAAAGGTATATTACAAAGCAAAGATATCAGAGTATTGGTTGGCATATACACAGAATTGTTCAGGGTATATTTACTATGCATCTTTTCTTTTATAAAAAGAATAAAAAGATACATCTGTGCAAATATAAAAAATATTAACTTGTCAGAAATGACAGTCTACATTTGGTAAAAATCAATTCCCGAATAAGTAACCTTTAAAACAGATTTCCAGTTAGAATCTTTTGAAAACCAATTTAGAGTTGGTACTTTTTCAAAGAGAGGAAAGAGCCAGATTTGGTGGCTTTTCAGGACGAATTACGGGTCGGTACTATTTTCAAGCTGATCCTACGAATTACCAAGGCGATGATATTTTCCAAAAATAGTACTGCCATTTATCAATTACATTTCCAAAGACAATTATTCAAAATTATGAACTTCAGCTAAAACTATGCAAATTGTCCTTTAATCGCTTGAAAATTTCCTTACAAAGCCAACTTCAATATCCGCAAACTTTTGAAATTGAAAACTTCCGTTCCCAATAGCCGCCTCGTCTATATCTCTCACTTTTTTTTCTCATTTCTATCCAATCCTCCTCAACACCATGATTAAGAGCAATTCAATTTGTTAGTCTAAAAGGCGCGTGGCGTACGCGCGCCCCAGAGATCCACAGCTAAGGCTCCCAAGCTTCTCCTCTCTTTCCCCCGCAAAATTTCCACCATATTTCCAGCATACTTTCAGCGAGCTTCCCTCAAAGTCTCCCTCCTCCTCTCGATGCGAATTCTCTCTTCCATTAGCCCTCGGAATTTCTTCCAAGCCACGCGCCGCTTTTTCTCTTCTCTCCTCCCCCGCCTTCTCACCGCAAAGGCATTCGCTCGCAAAACGCAAAAAGCTCTCTCCCTCTTGCCAGGCTGCCGCCGTCTTAGCCACTTCACGGGAAATGGCATGCGGTATAGGTACGCGAATCTGCAATACAATAACAATTAACGTCGACGGTAATAATATTGGAGTGTCGAGAGCTGCGGTGAGATAAAAAGCAGCTGCGGCAGCTAATTTATTGATCAGCGGAGGTGAACCGCGGTTGGAAGTGGATCAACGGTGGGTGATGGAAAAGTTTCAAAGTGGATTACAAGGATGGTCTTTTCTAATTTCACGTTGGTTATTGGTTTTAGACGGAGAACGCGGGTACTTGATATAATAACACAAATAATTGAGTTGATTTATTTTTTAATTTATTTCTTCTGAATTCTTTTCGTTTTCAAATACAATCTTTTATTCCTACTTTTTCTAGTATACTTTCAAATATGAACATATTATTTTTGAAGTATCGAAGTAGTATCGAAACTCTTTGTCTTGTTCATCATTCATGAAATAAATACTCATTATGTTGTAATTGACTGTTGTGATAAATATCTATGCAACAATATTATTTTCAAAAACATATAACTATGAACTTCTCATTAGAAGGATCAGTAGTGATGATCATTTTTTAATAAGTTAAAACAATATTCTCATGTTGACCTTTCTGAAATTTTTTTTTCACTGATCTAATTCACATTGAAAAAATAGGCAACGATATTCGATATATTGAATATTTGAACATTTTTTTATAAAAAGTTTTGTAATAGATTAATACTTGTAACCGCCTAACTTACATGACTTTTTCAGTTTTAAAAAACTGGCAGCTTCAAATTCTTTACTAAATTATATTAATTTTTGTATCGGCGATTATTTAGGTCTGAAATACAATTTCAAAAATTATTTTTATTGGAAATATAAATCATTAGGAGTTATTTTCCTAATCTTGTAATTTTTATTCATCTTTCTATGTATTATTTTTATTACTTACGACGGACCACGAACGACGAGTAACGATAATGTTAACATAATATCATAAATCTTTTAAAATATTTTTATCACTGTTGATTTTTTGTTATTAGTTATTTATATTAATTATTACAACATTGCTACTTATTCTGAAACAACGAGAGTTTGCAAGTAAAGTTCAACTCTCCGAAACTCTTTAACTTATGTGGTCGTAACAAGAGTTAGATGTTCTTTAAAACTATCAAGGCTTTAATCTTAAAAAGGCATTAGAATCAGTACTTACCAAAAATGTGTCCTGACATCCAGTGCTTTACTTAATGCTCTTTCGCACCTATACGAGCTTTCTTAAGTACGTTTCCATGAACTCGTAAAAGAACGTATAGAAAGAAAAGAAGATTAAATTTAGAATAGAATTGTTTGAGTGTTAATTCGGCGAAATAGAATTATAATTAAGATAATGTAAAATATTTATATTTCAACTTCTCTCGTACAAAAAAATGGTTTCCTAAAATTAAAAACAATGACAAGGCAAAGTATATTGAAATAAAAAAGCAATTGGTTTTACAATAGTTAACTGAATTCTATTCAAGTAACATGAAGAAAAGTATGAAAAGCAAAATTTATTACTATTTATCGTTGCAAAAGAACTCTGTTATACTTCTGAAGTGTACTCGACATTTGAAGTAAAGGAATGATTCATAGCACAAAAAAAAAGAATAGAAAACTTTCTTTAGACAAGTGAATAACTCATTCCGCATCTCTAATTGAGATTACCCGACCGTCCTATCTGTGTCTGCAGGCTAAGGCCACAGTTTATGCCGTGAGGTCAGAGGGAGTGAGAGAGTACGAGAGAACGCAAGGGAGAGAGAGAGAGAGTATATAAAAGAGTTGCACTGCAGCGAGAAGAAACTTCGCCCTCGTTTCCCTTCCCCTTCTCCGTCTTTCGAAGTTTCCTGCTTCTGGAAAAGTAATATCAGCGACAATGGCTGCGCGGTGTCTTCTCCGCTAGATGAAGGTATCGGGTGGGCCCTCGAAAAATGAGAGTATAGTTAAAAAGAGAAATAGCAAAATGCGGGGTTGGCAATAAAAAGACAGATAACGAGATGGATCTTAAATGTAGATCAATTATATCTCCCTTGCTAATTCGATTGTTTAGAAAGAGAAGAGCGTTTTGATTTCATTCCTATACTGAATTTGTGGATATACAGAATGCCAAATTGAATTTTAGAGATTGATTTGGAACTGAAGAATAATGAAATATTATAAATCTTTTTCGCTCATTGAATTGCATTTGAAATGTGAACCCACAAAAATATTCGCTGCTTCCATTTCATTAGTACGTGACTTACTGAAATAATGAAAAAATTTACCTCAAAGTTTTTACTTGATATTTTTCTTAAATTATCTTAAAAATTCACAAAATAAAACTTTATAACGATCGGGCTTTTTTTTACTTCATTTATCGACAGAAGACTTAATTCCTTAAAAACATTCCTCCACATTATGCAGTCATTAGGCGAGAGCGCGCCTTATAATTACAACGCGAACAAACAGCACGAGCTCACCCGAGGCGCAACAATATAGCGTAAGCGAGAGCACCAGCGCACGTATACGAGGAAGTCTTAAAACCAAAATCAAAAAGATATTCTTGGAAAAAGCGCGCAAGGGAATAACAAAGACGACGCACAGGGTAATAGCAGCTCGGGTATTAAGTGCGATTACGGGACGAAGGAAAACTTTGCATAAGCCCCTGGTGGCTAAAAAGCATAAGAGAAAGAATGAGAGCACGAGTGAGAGAGAGAGAGAGAGAGAGAGAGAGAGAGAGAAACAGATAGATAGACAGTCAAGTGTTCACCACAACTCGACACCGCTAAATTCGGCCCAATCATTTTTTATTCAATGCTAGAGGGGAGGAGGAGTCCTAGTAAACCTTGGATGGGCGCAAAGCTATACAAGGCCGCTTCTGCAATCAGGGACGCAATTTCGTCACTGATTCGCCACGATGAGTTCCAACCGCAGAAAGTCATCAAGCATCGGTCCATTATACGTGTCCATTATGAGAGGTAAATAGGCTATTGGGGTTATCGGATGGAACCATGTCGGTGTTTAATTTAATCGACAGAAAAAAGGGAATAAGACGAGGGTCGATGCAATTATTGGCGGAAAATTAACTTTCAGCCAATAATCGTTGTGTTCATTAGTGTGCTTGATTCAATGATTTTTTTTAGTTAACCACACGCAGTTTGATTGTTTTTAATTTTTCGCTTTATTTTCTTTTTAATGGAAAAATGAATAAGAGGATCGATGCGGATTAAATTGGCTCGTGCAAAAGGGAGCTTGATGTAGATATAAAATTTTCATTATGTAAAGTGCATTTTTTACATAAATCCAATTGGATTACGTTTCTGGGATTGTATAGTGTGCAAATTCAGTTGTAAAGTTATATATTATACAATATTGATGTGGCAGATTGAAAAGTATTATTATAATTAATGTAAAAATTAACTTTGAAATTGTATATCTTGCAAAATGTTGTTGGAGTCAATATATGTGATTATACAGTGACTATACCTTGTGTTAACCGTTATTTTTCTTGGAGAAGAATGCCAATGGCTATATGTAGTATGAAAACGCAGAGAATGTACAAAACCAATGTTATTGGAACCTTTCGAAATATGGAAGCCAAACAAAAATAAGGGAAATGTTAACAATTCTGGCGCGGAGAACTTTTTCAATAGATATAAAACAAGACTGTTGTTATAAAGAAATGCAATTGTATTTATTAATAAAAAGAAAAATGTTCAACTTCACATAAATAAATAAATATTATTACATAAATAAACTCTTTAGATTTTGATAAACCGAATGAAAATGATATATTTTTAAAACCTTCAAAAATTATGCTATGATTGCTGACAAGTTTATAAACTTTCGTAAAATATGCATGCATATATATATATACACGTATAATGCGTCAAAATGAACCTATCCTCTCTCGTTTATTCGTCACAAACTTCTAATTGTAGAACAAAATAACCTCGCTCGAAAACCTAGCACGTTCGCTAGGCTCGAGCGTCTCTCTCTCTCTCTTTCTCTTTCACTCTCTCGCTCTCTTTCCTCTTCCATATACAACCTCGCGTCGCGGAAAATTAAAAGCCGTTCTCACAGCGCAAGACTGCGCACGGCGCGGAGTTTAATGGAGTGCGGCGGTGCCTATCTCCCCTCGCATACCCTCCCACTTTCTGTACACTACTAGCACTCTGCCATAGTCTCGCACAACGCTTTATCTTCGTCGCTCTCTCTCTCGCGGCTTTTCGTCGAACACGCGCTCCACTTCGGAAGTAATCCTAATTACGCGCTAAAAATGCATTTTAATTTGCCCCTACTCTCGTGCGTGCCCGTACTCTTTTGTAACTAGCTTTGATGTAATTAATGAACTGCGCGCGCGTCTGCACGATAGGAAGGAGAAGCGAAGGAGGCGGTCGAATGAAAAAAAAAGAGAGAGAGAGATTAAACTAGGGCTAGAGGCTCTTTATAAAGGAAACTTCTTGCATTATCAAGTGCAAGCCACTTTTTTTTTTTATTTTTTGGTTCTCAACTTTATTCTTTGCAGAAAATTATCCGCGTGTAGACTGCCGTTGCTCTTTTATTTGGAGCAGGGGACGCGCAAGTCTTTGCCCCTGAGCTTGGACTTGAAAAAAGAAGTGGAAAAATAAGGGCTTGTAGGTACGATATCGCTTGAGCAACGTACAATGTCTTATTATGAGAATATAGAAATTTCGGTTTGAGAAATAAATCAAACTAGTGGTTTGAAAAAATTGGAAAATTTGTTGTTCTTTTAAGATATTTCTTAGCGTATACTAAACATAGAAAACTCATTCCACACCTTATTTTGTAAATGTAAAATGTAATTTTAAAGATGAAAACAATAAATTTTTGGTGTTCTCTGGGACGAATAAAATAAAATAAATAATACTACTGTCATTGTTTACTGTTAACCATTTCAAAATTAACTGAAAACTCTTTTTAATTTGATTAAAATAACATTTTATCGAAATTATATTTTAATTAAAATACTTGATTGTTTTGTATTTGTTTATCAAAGAGAGCTTTCAGTCACCATCTGGGGCTTTGCCCCTTGGACTTTGCCGACCTATGGACTACCCTACCCTTTCTTGGAAAAACTGATATTTTTTGAAAATATATTTACACACATTATTATTCCTATCTTAAAAAAAATGATGGATTTGTTGTGAAATTATTTTATTCGCGTGATTTGATTGATGGGAGTAATGAGTTGCTGGGTTACAAAAACAAAAGTGGCGCGCGAAGCGCGCTTAGAGATGACTAACATAAAAAATATAAGATCTTCGTTTTCTTGTAACGGAGTACGTTCAGTGAGTAAAATTCTATAGTTTGACACTCAGTAACGAAGAATACTATTTTCTTTATTTTATATCTAAAAAAAATCTTAAATAATATGCTGTAGTAGTTTATATGTTTAAAATTTAGGTGTAAAACTTGGCACGTGCAGAATATCAGCGATATCAATATATATAGCGAAATAATAAATTACTCATTACTTTATTGATGATAATATTTTATTAATACTAAACTATGAATTTTTTATGTTCTAGGTAAGTACCCGATAATCATCATCGATTAAACAATTGCAGTATGGTAACGTACTTCCTCGTAATTGATATAGAAATCTCTATGTTTGTATTAAAAAAAAAAAACAAACATCTGTACAGTATATTTGCAAAAAAAAAAAAATTTCTCATCCGCATGGATACAGTTCTATATGTACCGAAAAATAAATCAGTAGATTCTACTCTTTTTGGAAAGCTAAATCAACAGTTTCGTTCAAATGCTAAAATAGCGTTTGAAAATTAGTAGAATTAGCTTTTTTTACATTGAAAAGCTGTTTTAACCTTTCAAATCATAAAACCATTCTTACTTTTATGAAAAGTAGATTCTACAGATTTTAAAAGTACTCTCTAAAGTTGAATTAGTGAAAATTGATTCACCATTTCAATTAGTGGAAAAAACTACTAATTTATTAGTGTATATTTACTATTTCATTCAGTAGTATTTTAAAACTACTAATTTAATTTGTAGTTTTTACTAATTTAATTAGTAGTTTTAAAAAAATACTAATCAAATAGTGAATATTTACTAATAAATTAGTAGTTTTTCCACTAATTGAAATGGTGGAGCAATTTTCACTAATTCAACTTTAGAGAGTAGTTTCTACTCTTACTTGCAAAAGTAAAATTAACTTTCTATTGTTATGTTAAAATAACTATTTAAACCGTAGAATATATTGATTTTTTTCCGAGTTGTATAACATAGAGTATACACGTTTGCATCGAAATACACACTGCGGAGGATTTTATTTTTATTACAGCAATCTTAGCACTGTACAAATATACAGGCCCATATCGCTCCACCGCATGTTTGCGCAGATTAAATAGAAATCGCAATGAAAGCCTGTTCTCCACGGGATGACGCTTTCCCGGAAAAATGGAACGAGCTTCGTATATGCGCGCACCGCGGACAAACGAGGCGGCCGCCGCGTGCGCGGTTCATTTAATATCGCTCGCGCGTAAACACGTTTGATGCGCCCGTTTTATTCCCCCACTGTCATCGAGTTGAGCGGGTTGTCATTACCTAAAGGGAAAAGTAATGAAATAGAGATATTTTTTAGAGGGGTATAAAGTACAAAGTGAATCGTTTTACAACGATATCGTCAGTTCGAAAATAAAGTTGTTCAAAGCTTTGCCAAACTAAAGGTAAATCGTATAAATTATTCGAATGCGAAACGCGAATGCTATTTAATTTTATGTTATTTTTTTTTATCAGTTTATAAAATTTGCGAATGTATTAATATTGCGAAATATTACAAAAAGTTAATATATTGCGCGGTAACTTATTGTAGTGTACTAGAAACTTGTATTAACAGAATAAAGTTTAATAATTCACGTTTTATCTGATAATCTCTAATATTCTTTAGAGATATTTTATAAAAAAAATTTTACATTTGATCCATATATATATATATATGTCATTATACCAAGCCATTAGGGAATTGAACTACTAAAATTACGTTTATCCATTTGTCAAAATTTCATTCATTATATAATGTGTATTAATTTATTACTATCTCTCAGCGTTCATACGCTGCTGGGAACATATAATGGATTTAATAATAAATAGACTTACTTTATGTTTGTCGTCCCTGGAATGAATATTTTATCAATTTGTGCATACATCAATTCAATTGTTCATGTTGTATAAATTTACTAGCATAATTTCCCTCGAATGAGATAGGTGTGGTAAATTAATAAAGTTACTACCGAACTAAATTGTATTTGAAATTTCGAAAAACTTATGACTTCGCTATATTATTATTCCATTTCTGTGAAAATAACAGTTACAATGGTATATATATAGCGTATAACAGTAAACTTTCCTTCCCAGCGTGATTATTGAAATTCGCTGTTTCTCGTGTTTCATTTTTCTGAAAATACAGTAATGTGAGGTGAATCATTTAAATGTAACCGCACTAACTGGTTACTTTATCGAATTCATTTCATTCAGAGTATCAGTTATACAGAAAGTACAAATGACAAAATTCGCAAAATTTTAATGCTGTTTGTACACAAATACAAATACTCGTATCACTGTTTTAAAGTGCCTCTGGTCGTATACTAAAGCCAAGCAAGTGCTATAGATATTAATGATCCATAAGTGGCTGCATTATATGCACTGCACTCCGACATTTAACAGCCGTCTTAAACCAAAATTATAGGGGAAACTCGGGCTAAATGGTATACCACAGAAAAAATGTAAATAAAGAAAAAAAAATATATATTGATAACTCAAAAAGATGTTGAATAATCGACTGAGACTCGTAGAGATTAATATTGTCAAATTATACAAAAGGTCTGGGTTATTGGAGTCGTGTTCAAATAAATTGTAAAAATGGAAAGACTTTAAATAAGAAGATTTAAAAATCATAAAAAATCATTTTTTGAGTATATATAACTTGATAAGATACGATTTCATGTAAATTGGTTTTTAATAGAAGTGGTAGATATAATTGAAATGTAGAGATATCGATATTTTGCCTGAAAAATTAGTCTCAAAAAAAAAAAAAAAAATTGATTCGTTTATAAGCCACGGTAAATGTAAAATTCTCTTTCAGGTTTTTCGCAAACCACTCGTTGCAACATTTCAGTCGCCAAAAAATCATCGCGGTCTCACTCCCGAAGAAAATTCTCACTCTCTCTCTCGCTTTTATTTCAATCGCTCTCGAATTTCATTGATATTCAAATTTTCCCAATCCACCCGCTAATAGCGGCCGGGCTCGTCATTATCCTCCTGCTCGACGATACATCACAACTCCTTCCTCCTCCACCTCCTCTCTCTCTCTCTATATATATAATACAAATCCCTATATACACACACACACATATATATATAACAAGCAGTGAGGGTATAGCGCTCGTGTGGCTCTCCCAACCGCTTTTTCGAGCGCTGCCGCGCGACAGCAGTGCCAAATCGAAGGCGACAGCGTTCATTTGCGGTCGGACGAAGCCCCCTCCGACGCTTCATTAACGCCGCCGCCGCCGCCGTCGAACGCTTTAATGGCGCACTAGCCGCGCGCGCGATGGGTAACTCAGCCGGCTGATTCCAAGCGGTTATCGGCTATACACGGCCACATCGAGTGAGAGAGTGGGCGAGGCGTATATAGGATGGAAAGAATAGAGAGTATATATATATATATAGAGGCTGCTACTGCTGCTGTTGCTGCTCGCTCGTCCCGGTAGATTGATTTATCGATCGGCTGATTGGTTGACACTTGTTATTGTGTACACACGGCGCGCGCGCAAGCAGATTGAGATCTCCGCGTATACATATATCTGTAGGGGAAGATTTTACCTTGCAAAGAGAAAAGAGAGAGAGAGAGAGCGAGAGAGAGTGAAGCTATTAGGTGGTACGCCCTTTTTCCTACAGCAAGAGCTCGGCGACAGGCTGTTTTTATTTTCCATTACGATGAGTGATCGACGGTATACCATATATATATATGGGCCGTTCTCTTTTGTGTTCAATACAACAGTCTGGTTCTCGCGTGACGCGTGCACGGATCATTTATCACAATATGCACCGACTGAATATAGATATGCATTTACCGGCGTATTTGAGAAAAAACAGACGATTACATTGTGTGGAATTGCCGATAAGAATTTTAAAGCGTTTCATATGCATAACGTGCTTTAAAGGTTTGTCATTATTTGCATACAGACGCAGTGACGCTCAACGTGTGTATGTATATATATATATATTAGAATTGGGCACTTTAAAGAGAAAATTTTGATGTTTTAGGCAAACTCTTGCTAAACGTACGCTAAATGTAAGGTACATTGTTTCAGAGAATAAGTTTCAAAACACGTCGTTGTGATATTTGTTTTGTTGCTTTGACATCTGACTAGAGAAATTATATTCCGTTATATATGTATATACTTCGTATATTATATATAAATCTGTCGTGCAAATAGCAGAGACGATTTTTAATTATAGAAGTTGCAAAAAAGTAAACAACGTATACTGTGCTCCATATCTATATTGTTATAATTTTTTATTAAAATTCAACGAACCTTTTATGATTTTTATAATTTATATAACCATTATACGATGAAGATTGTAAATTTTATTCTGTAATTAAATCTCCCGCACCGATACTATATAAAATACAAACTTCATCGTTCTCTCGCGCTCAAGTTTCGTTACGACAGGCGCGGCTGCTCGCTAGATATTTATTGGCATTTGCTTCGTATCGTACCTCTGGAAACTAAAGGAATCACCCGCGTATTGTACCGATCAAACGCAATTTATTTACACCCATATATATATATATATATAAAACGTATATATATATATATATATATATACGTTTTTCACTCCTGCCGAAATTTCCGCTACCCGGCTTCTATATATATCGACCTATTCCTCCCCTTCCATCCGCACTTTTACCCGACGAGGAAAATAATAAAAGCCGCCGCGCATTTTTAACTGCTCTTTTGACTGCTCCCGCGCCGCGCGTGCAATACGGGCACGCCGGTTGGAATTTTCCAGAGAGTGAGAGAGTGGACGCTAGAGAGAGAGAGCCAAACAAAGCGGCGTGATTGAAATTCGAGCGCATGGCCGTTCGTCAGTAGCGTGCGACGCGTATAGTGAGGGAAAAAGCTTATTTTCGCGCGAAGCAAAAGTCCACCCCTTTAGTAAATAAATCCTGTCCGTATAATCGAATGAGAGGTCGAGGGTATGCGAGTGTATGTATATTTTTTCTCGATATCTTGCGGTGGTGACTGCGATAAATATCGTCGCGTACACATGGTACATCGACAACGCGGGGGTTGAACGAATTGCGTATGAAGAGGGAAAGAGATGTACGCGCTTGTGCGCCATCGCATACGATTCACGATAATGGAAATTTTCGGTCTTTTATTGTATATGATGTGACGGTATATGGCTGTAAAGGTGGATGAAAGTCGATAGTATTATAATGAGCAGTGAACCGACGGTTATTGCGATAGGATTTTACGTTTAGTCACGATGTTTAGTGATGCGCGCAGTTAAATATCATTTTAATATGGGTATATATATTTTCCGATGTTATACCTTATGATGTCTGATTTTACTCTCATATTCGAGTTCAGATTTTATCTGGATTGTTTTATATGGAGTAAAGCTTGTTATAGTATTGAATAAAACAGGCTTTAATTCATTAAGAGTCAAAATGAGCCGTTTCTGATTGATAAACCTTATTGTGATAATTAAGAACTTTCTAATTATATATGATGTAATTTAAGGAGATATCGGTGGCCTGATATATTTATTTATTTATGTATTTACTCAGATTAGTACATACAATAGTAGATTACATTACGAGGAATATTACGATGTTCTTACTGTAATGCTGCTAAAGTAAATGTCGTTACCTGTGTGCAACTACGGAGATTATTCACACACTTGCACAGTAACAAAAATACACAAGCATAATAACGAAAATATGCACATTCACTCAATACATACGTAAATCGATCCACTCAAACCTAAAACTAAGTAGTTACTATGTAACTATAATAATAATTAAAATTTGGCATAATTGATAAAAGAAGTTGTAACAGTGCTTAAAATATTCACCAAAAATAAAAATAATTATAAATATGTGCTTTTTATCAATTTAGAAGCTCTAGACTTACTATATATAAATTATAATAATACTATGCAATCATAAAGGACTTGTTATGCAGTAATCAATACTACTATATTAAGTTGTATAATATTCTATATATAACTTATTTATTAAATATTATCCAGTCTTTAATTTTTCTAGTAGTTGTTTTTTTATAAACCTTAAATATAACAAAAAAATGTTATATTTAAGGTTTTGAAATCCTTTGAAAGTTTATTATAAACTGATGGCTTTAATCAAACAATTTTTGTCACTGATTATTTTGGATGTAATGGGCAGAACCACCAGTTTGTTTCTAGTCTTACTAGAAGAAGTCTTGTATATTTCCTGAATGTAATTGTAGTGATAAGTTAGGCTGTCATACGCAAAAAGCTGCTTTAATGTTATGGGAATATCTAAAGTAAAAGTATTTTTGTTTATAATTTTAACTAATCTCTTCTGTATAGTTTGTAATGATTGCAGGTTATTTTGATATGCACCTCTCCACGCAATTATGCTATAGTTGATTATACTATGAAACAAAGTATAATACACAATTTTCATTGTCTTACAAGGAGAGTGTATAACCTTCGGGAAACGGATTTTGAAACTTTAGGGAAATTTTCTACATTAAAAATAAAAATACCCGTGTTTCAGCGTTTTTGCCAATGGGCCCTTTTTCTTGAGATATCGACAATTTAGTTTCAAATATCCTCTATTCCGTTAATACATTATGTCTCTATTGAGTGTCACATTGCAAATATTTATGATATGAAAATGACCAAAGTAGATTATAAAAGAAGACAGTAAAAGCTACAATTTAAACATAGATTCGTGGAAAAATATTAATTTTTCAGGAAGTTACAAGCAATCAAACATACTGTAATAAAATGGTTAAAAATTCGATCCATTTAATCGCTGAAAATGAAGACAAAGGCAGTTTATGAATGACCAAAGTTTTCTCGAATTTTCTCTATTCTTATCTACCGAAGTTTTGTCATGCTTTATCTTAGCATCCTTAATTATTTTATCAAGTGTTTTGGCATATTTTTAATATTCTGTTTTTAGATTTTCATTTTCTGGATCACGCTTTAATTTTTTTAGATAGAATTTATTTTCTTTGACAGGCATTTATTATTCCATTTGTTATCCATTCTTTTCTCGGTGCCTTTTTAGAGTTATAATTTTTATCTTTTGTGTGTTTAGACTTTTCTAACATAAATACATACTCACCAATGTTCTCATATTCTCTATTATTTATATTCGCTTATCGATTATCGCTCAATAATTCTGTTCCTTAATTTATTTTCGACCGTGGATAAGTTTGAAAAACTCAAAGTAAAATTACAGAATGAAACATTCAGTATAGGAATCTGTAATTAGCGTCGATATTCCTTTGTCTGTTTCTGAATAATAACTTTATTTTAAAACACAACTCTCGTACGTTTCCAGTATAAGTTTTTGAATTTTTCGTTCTACTGTATGTACAAATGAAAAAGAACTTCAATATAACCCATTTCGGTTTAAAAAATTTCCAAGCGATTATCCATAAATTTTTGAAAATGTCAAGTTACAATTTTCTGTCAGATGCGTGGATTTGAAGAAAAACCAATTAAAAAAAATTGTATTCTTGAAGAATTTTTTAACTGAAATATAGCATTTTTTTAAATTTTAGTTTAACCGACCATTTAATAGTATAAAACACTATGGCAATATTCAGATTTAAGGAATTAAAATCCATCTAAATTAATACATAATAGGTTTTCAGTCTGATCTTTCTTACTAGCTATCGTCAGTATGTGAGACTTCATATTTATTCGAAATTCAAGTTGTTCATCTCGCTCAGTGCTTCATTCTGCGTATTTTTATAACTAAACATATTATATGAGTCATTGTAGATAGAAATAAGATTTTTAAAAATCAATAAAGCATTATAAAATTATTACAAAAATAAATTGCTTTTATTTTTAAATAAAGCATACAGGGTAAAAAAACTCGCATTAGAAAATTAAAGGATATTTCAAATTACACTTTTTAACATCATTTTTTGTGTTAATAATTAATTTAACGGCTTATTATATATCGAGTTTGAGAAAGCTTATTGATTATTAATTAACAACGAGTTTTAATTAAGTTAGTATTAATGACGTTCATTTTATTTAAAAAATTATATAAAAATTTTCAAAAACATTTATAACATTAATACTTTTTTTACCGTTCATCATCGAGAATCTCTAACAAAAGTTACACAAAGGCGATTTTGTCAACGAAATTCAATTAATGTAAGCTTCGAAGCGTATGCAAAAATAGTTTTCCTTTTTGTACAAGCAAATACCCAATATACACACATACACATTCTCTTATATCAACTCTCACTATTTGCAGCACACATCTCACAAAGTCTCTCTACAACGATACCCCATAAAATAGAAAAATTAAAAAGCTCCACCACGGCAGCTTGTAACCTCACAAGAAGACCATCCACCGTTCTTGGGTACACCAGGCGTGCGTTAAAACGTGAACGAGCTCGCGATTATTCGGTAGCTGTCCCTGCATGAATTATGGCATGCGCGGCGAATCGAAAACCGATATATATTCGCACCATCCAACCCTTTCCAGTCGCGCTTGCGCAGACTCGTCAGCGCGTCCTCAGCCCCCTTATATATACCGAGCCAGCCGCGCTCACCTTTTTTACTGTCAATTTCCTCGGCGCGATAAGGATTGACAATGGACCGCTGGGTGGTGCGCGCGATGTAAAAACCGTCCGCGACGGTGAAAGGGAGGCGCGCCGTTGGGATCTGCATGCGCGCCGCTTTTTACGGCGCGTCGCTCCGAGCGACGGAGTACCGAGGTGTTGGTATATAGTGGCTACTTTGGTGGATTGCGAACTCGACGGTGAGCGTGGGAGGTCGAGACGATGAACCGAGTCTGGAATTCTTTTCAATGGACGAAGCGCCGAGCTGTGGGTTCAAGTTGAAAAATGAAGCGTATAATATACCTTACTGTTAAATCAAAGTGCTGGCTGGCATACGTTATTGTTGAATTATTTCATTTGTGGTATCGTTCGTTAAATAACTGCAATCGTAGACAATCAGATTATATTTCAACTTTGTGTTTTCTTATTCTAAATTAAAGTTAATAACAATATGAGAGGTATTACTATATAGATTAATTTAACATTTCCTGCTCACAAAATCTCTAATGTATAATTCATGTTCGTTTTGACGCTTAACTTTATTATTCTAGTATTGCCAACTTTATTCAATATGTATTACTGTTACTTTATTATCGGATTTTCTTCCAGACGAAGTAGAAATACTTAGTAAGAGTGATTACGGACAGATAGATAGACGTGCCATTTCCGATGAATTTTTGAACCTGTTAAATATTTTATAAGGTAGCTCAAAGATTGTTTTATATATTTATTTATTTTTTGTTAATTTTATTTTTAGTGTAGACAATTACGTTTGAAAAAGTTGTGATAATACGTACCTATTAATTCTACATTCTATGATAAAAAAGGGAAACATGCCGCACAAAAACTTTTTTAACATAATTTTAAGTAGAAAACTCAATATATAGTCAGGCGACTAATTTAATAATTTTAAGTAAGTCTCTTTTAATTAAGTAGTTTATTCTTCGAGTTATAAATACCAAAATGAGATTCTATTCAATACTGATAACGTGTAATCAACCTAAATGTATGTAAATTCGGCTATTATTTGGATGATTTTTTGCTTTTACTAAGAGCGTAATGTGGAAAAATCTCAGTTTCTCATCGTTTCCAAGACTTAGAGATCTGACTAAAAACTTCGTACTGAAGTTTCACACCAACCAAAAAAAAGATATAAATTCCAGTCCATAATACATACATTCTTCTAAAAAGCACATATAATTCACAATATTCATGTAACTATGAAAACATTAATACCAAAGTCTACAAAATGTATGAAATCATAAAAATTTACAAAAACTACGACGAGAAAGATCGAATAAAGTTACCAAAAATAAAATAAATAATAAAGTCAAATTTTCATTTACCATTACTGTGAAAAATCAGTTTGAAGATAATTTTAAAAAAATTGCTGATTTAACCACTTGTATATGTAAATTTTTATTTAAACTTTCACAAGATCTCTTTTTAACATTGAATAAACGGATGAAAAATTCAAGGAAATAAAAAATTCCCTCTTCCATCTCTCACTGCGCCTACAGCTCAAAAGACTCGACACATTCAGACGAAAAAGCTCGGCCCTCTGCTAATACATCCCATTTGGAGTGGCGGCTAGACTGCAGCACCTATATATATACGCGTGCGCGGCAGTGTGCGACGCACGGCAAGATTGAGCGACCGGAAAATGAGTGGGGAAAAGCACGCGACTAATTTTCCCCTGGCGTACCTATAGGTACGCGTTGGGCCATGTTTCATCCTAATGCTCGGTCCCTCGTACGCTCGCTCTCGCACTCGTGATTATTTCATCTCTTGCGCGTATAGGTGCGTATACCTGCGGGTAAAACCATTCGCGTTGCTCGTGTTCTCTTTTATGCATGTGCAACTGTACTCTTTTATGTACGCGCGTCCATTCTTTCCAACGTCGCGTTTTCTGCGCGCACACACTCGTGGGGCCATGTTGCCCCTCGTATAACTTTTTGCCTTCTTCCGTATACACCTGCTCTCATCGGGTTTAAATCATGCGTGCGAAATGTTCGGCGTGTGGGTGTGTATACTGCGGTGTAGTATATATACAGTGCAGCTGTATGCGCAGTCGTTTTCGTAGGTCAGGTCGTTGCGCGGTTGCTTATACAGTTTAGTGTCGGATGTCGTGTTGGTTTTCTTTTGGGAGGCTTGTGACCGCGAAGGTAGAATGACTATATAGGACACACGGTGGCCTCTTGGTGTGTACAACGAGGTTGTAAAAACTTTTTCTTGCTTGAGTAGAGAAGCATTTTTGGAAAATTTTTATTTGGTAATATTTTTTTAAACGTACTTTATTTAATGCGATCATGTTCTTTATGATTGCACAACAGTACTTTTGTTTATATTTTTTATGAAAAATTTCTTGCGACTGAACAAGTTGCTGTAAAAATTTAAAGTTAAATCATGAAAAGGAAAAAACATTTTTAGCAGTATCTAATTTTTTATGGTTATCTCCTCGTAAGAAAAATAAGAATTCTATCGTTTGAAAGGTGGCACATTTTGTTCTAAAATTTTATATTTGTGTTCTGAGGCTAATATTTGGAACTCGTGGAAAAATTTTAAGCAATTTTAAAACTTTTACCTGTCACACTTAACGTAATATGTATATAAATTTATTTAAAAACATATTCTAACGGAATGAATGTTAGCGAGTGATATTTTGATACGCTAGTTTTGAATTAACTTTACGTGAAATCCTTTATATTTTTAAAAGTATGATTTTATAGGTTTCGTTTAATAACTTTAAAAGCATTAAAATTATTCAATGTTGATTGAAAAATACATTTTCCAATCAGGTATAATGGTTTCTCATAATGGTATAATATATTCGATTTAATTTTCAGAGAAAAAGTAATTTCACTTATTTTAAGAAGAAGAAATTAAAATGATCAATACTTTAAATTAATCTTCAGATAAGACCGAAAAATAATTAATTTTATAAATACTCAATTCTGCATACTCATTTATTCACACACATATGTATTGATTTAGTGTTTAATCATCATTTATTAATTAAAAACATATTTTTATGATGACGTTTTCTTTTTTATGAAACTTTAGCATTCTACGCATAGTCCATACGCGCATCATAAACAGTCCTCGTAAAATAAAAAATTTACTGATAACCAATGAGAATGCAATATTTTACATTTTTTACAATTGCAATTACATTACGATCAACTACAGTTAACTCATATTGGTTTTATATAGAATCTCAGTCTAAACACACGAACTTTCTAGTATCATTTATAACAGATCGAAGCCAGAGCTCATATTCCATATAAATTCAAAGCATTGGCCAATATAAAAGTCTTCTCCATCCGGGCCCGCTTTACCCCTATATTTCTCGAACCTCGTAAAACCGCCATTACCAAAACAAATTTATTTATCAAACCGCAATTCGTCGGCTCTCGCTCCGCGCAAACAGCCTTGCACGCACGCACGCGCGGCGCTCCTCCTGCTTCTTATTCATCGCCTGCTGCTCGCCTATATAGGCGTGTGTATACTTTTCCAACCTGCCTTGCTGCAGCCTTTATCCCGACGACACCTTCTACAGTTTCTCTTTTTCTCTCGGCTCGCGTGGGGCTGCTTTGAGGAGAGAGAGAGAGAGAGAGAGAGAGAGAGCGAGAGACCCTCTTTTTTCTCATGGGCTTAACTGCGCACTTGCATGAGCCCTTCGCGCACGCGGTGATTTGGTGATTTACGTCGAGGCGCAGGCGAACTGGAAAAACGAGCGAATTTTCTCCTACCGCCGCCACTGCCGCCGTGTCGACCTGATTTATAAGGCAAGAGGAAGCGCGCCTGGATATTCTTTTTGCAGACCGTATGAGAGAGAGCTAGAGAGAAAGAGAGAGAGACAGAGAGGGCCAGGAATCTCATATGGTTTATGCTTCTGAAGTATTTTCCGCGCGCAGTTATGAAGCAGTGCTCGAGGAGAGCGGGAGAAAGGAAAAAGGCTCGCACGCGAGTGGAGTGTTTGCGTATGCATGTTGCAACGGGAGAAAAAATTATTCGATAAAGTTGCCCGTTGCCACGGCCAAGGAGAGGAAATCTCGTTAAAAAGCTGGAGGTTCGTGTTGCGAATTATTTTGTTTATTTAGAGTGGAAGGTCTCGCTCACTCTTTCTGATTTTTTTTTTTTTTTTTTTTTTTGTAAGCCGCGTCGTTCGTATTTTTAGTAATGCAAATTGCTGCTTTTTTTAACTGTCTGAGGAAGCCCTTATTAGTGCGTATATGAAAATTTTGGCTTTGACAAGGAAGGAAGCGAGTGAGAGGTAATTTCAAAAGGGTATTTTTCGTGCCATTAATAAAGCGGCAAAAATGACAATTTTCTGTAATTAATGGCTAAAAAGCTGAATTTTAAGGTAATGCGGTATATAGTGGCGAAACAATGGGACTTGATAATACAATACTTTTAATGAATCCATTAAAAAGTATTTTTCAAGAAAGAAGCGTTGAAATATATACGAAAGATGTACAATATACATATAGCTCGAATAAGATTTATGTTTTATATCTTCCTAGAAACCTGAAAGACCTACAATATTTATAATTAAAATAACAAAATAAATAGAATTTTTTATAGTTTTGAAATTAGAATTTATACTTTAAAAATATAATGTTTAAAAATTCACATTAGTTAACTTGAAAACGTTATAAAAAAGAGAAAGATAGTTTTAATCCTTTAAAAAGTTTGCTCATTAAAAAGCCAATTTGTAGAAAGCTTACCCTAGTAGAAAATTAGCTAGCTTTTTTTGCAAAGGCAGACAAATTCGATAAATTAGCTACATGTTTTAGTTGTAAATAAGTAATTCACTGACTTTAGGTTAACCTTTGGTTAGAGATATTTCGATATTCGCTACACTATGAGGTGAAAATATAGTTACTATTGCCATAATGTATAGTGCAAAATATATAAAAAGCTATAATTGAAAATCTTACTTTTCCAGCTTAAAATTTGTTAAAATTAAATTGGTCATTTCTGATTTTAGCCGAATTTAAAGCTAAAAATATGACGTTATTAAGGATTCCTAGCAAATTTCTAGATAGTAATTAATCATATTCTCAAAGTTTAGTTAATTTATAGTTAGAATTTGCATAAGATTTATACGAGGGTAGTAGTTTTTCATGAAAATACCTTAACCTCATGATTCACAGCATTGAAATATCTTTTCTGATGTCCTATATAAATAAATTAAATAATAATCGAATAAAACCACGCTAATTTAGCACAAAAGAAAGTAATTTAATATACCAAGTTTCATGACCTCTTCAATAATTTAATCTTTATTTGTACGAAATCATAGCCACCGGGACATTATCGAAAATTGATAACGCAGCTGAAAACCAATGACAATTGGCAATCGATTGTTCATCGAAAATTATTCATAAAAATCTAACGAAATTAAAGAAAAGGGGAGACAACGAGTGAGCGAGCAAGTGAAAAACGACGACTTATGCAAATCAATTTTTCGCACCGTAAAACATTTATTCCGTGCTCGTCCCACTAGACCCATTATCGTCGCTTTTCCATCTCCTTCCTTCATTCGCCGAAACAACGAAGCGCGCTTCTCTCTCCGCACACTTTTAAAGGTTAAGAATGTTAAAAGGCACGAGTTAATCTACTTAAAATTTGATTTTCTGATCGATTGATGGCTGACTTCCGTCTGTTTCTCGGATAGGAATAATTTTTACGATGAATTATGTCAAACTGAGAACGACAGCGTCTATAATTCAGGTGCGTGATTATTTTATGCAGTTAGAAATAATTTAGTAGTACATTGCGGTGGTCCCAGAATGTTATGTAACTGTTGGTGGCTACTTTCGTATTCGTTGATGTAGTGTCAAGCACATTAATTAAATTAGCTGGAGCTAACGAAATTTCCTAATTCGTGACTAATTTATATAAATCAAAAAGTTGTCAACAACTGTACTTCTCTGCGGGTGAGTTAAAGTAGTTCTATAGAATGAAATTTTAAAAGTAAAGTAACAATAGTATATTAACTATTTATTTGAACTAAAATTAACAAAATAAATGGTACAATATTTAAGTTTCTTAAAAAAGATAAAATAGTTTTAGAAAAAAAGAAACAAGTTTTGTAGAACTTTATTGACATTTTTTGTGTATTATAGAAAATAAGTTATTTTGAATTCTGACAAACTTATCTAACAGTTTTAACGTAAGATATAGCTAACCTTTAAGCTTGCTTACTTTAATTTCTTTTCGTTATTTAAAACAAATACCTCCTTTCTTGAAATGTAAAAATAATAAAAAATAGAGGAAATATCTTGAATTGTGCAAGTTTAAAAATTATTCAGATTTTTATATCCTTCTTAACAGTGTCTTTGAATAAATGTTAAAATGCGATACTCTTAAAATTTAGAATTCTCTGTTCACAGTGGTTGGAAAAACAATTACAGAAAATGAATAAAATAAAAATACAGAACGATTGAAGTTCATTTTGTTATAACTATTCAGAATTATTCAAAAATGTGTGTTTCAACTTTCATTTTCGCCATGAATCGTATGAAACATAAATGTCTTTTCTTTTTCAAACCGCATACCCAAAATTAGTAAAACTGCGTTCAAACGTTAAAAGTCAAAGTTGAAATCCACAAGCACTTATACGCTTTAACACATTCCACCTCTGTTTGACACGATCCGACAGAGGAATTTTCCCTCCGTGTGGGAAACACATCGGAGTCACCGCTCACGCGCGCCCTTTCCCTTTTTTTTCCTTAATTAAGCGTCCGGGCTTTAATCGGGAAATCGAGTCAAGCTCTCTGCCGTTCTCTCTCTCTCTCTCTCTTTCTCTCGCTCACCCTCTGCGAGAGTGCACAGTGATCGACAATCCTCGTAGTGCGTATATATGCGCGCTTTGTCCGTACGGCGTCGACGTTGTCGTCGCGCTGATTGCACTACACTCGTGAAGGGGGAGAGACACCGACGTAAAAGGCGGAAACATTGGATTTGTTCTTATAATGAACGTGCGCGCATGCGAACAGCTGATGGCCGAACGTTCGCCGTCCCTCTATTGTAGGATTATATATTGTGCCTCGTTCCTGCACTGATTGCGAAGCTGGTGTGAGAGAAAGCACGATCTTGGCGATGCAAATGGTACGATATAATTTTTCGTGATTGGTCATACCAGTGTATAGCACGTTGGTGACTGCTGGTCAGGTAATGTAATTACCAGGTAATTGCTGTAATCGATTGATGTGTTTAATTAAACCTTTTTACATTGGAATTTTAATAGTATAGAATTTTTATCCGAATGCAAGTAAAATATTTCTGGAATAAAAGTCATTTTGTAAGTTGAGATTGTATACACAAAAACCAATTATCATTAATAAAGATACGTTAAGATAAAAAGAAAAAGATGTTCGGCTTATAGCAAATAAATCATCCTTAGAATTTTTAAGAAAAAAAAATATATATGGATCGCATGGGATTTAGATAGATTTTTAAAATAATTCATTTTTCGCGTTCTTCACACGCCCGTAGCTCTTCCAAACTATCTTTAATCCTTTTATATAGTCTCTCCAATTGATCTAACAGACAAAAATCTCACAATAATTTTAGATTTAAAATCACAAGTTTGCGCCGAACATTGAGTGTAATTAAAATTTTAATTCACTTTTTTTTATAAAAACCTGTTATATCAGGAAATGAAATAATAACATTATAAAATAATCCTGAAAAATGAATGACTATGTGAATGCAACATAATGAAGGAAAAGATAAATTCGTAAAACCACAACAAATTCTTTTTATGCTAGTATGACATTTACAGTACATTTACAGTGTGCATTTTATCTGTAAGTTTATATGCTAACTACCGTTTAATGGTTTTTTAAAACATAAAAACTTTATAATCTCTAATTTCCTAGATAACTAATAAGACTTTTATAACATAACATAATGTTATTCATGAAAAGAGCAAATTTACAAATTACTAGACTTGACTCAAAAGCTAAGCAGCTTTTCTAATTATCTGAAATACATAACTTTTAATCCTGTATGAATCGAGGTTTTTGAGAGTTATAGATTAAGTTTAGCATAAAATATCACTAGGTAGGAAACACACATACAAAAGAGTTAAGAAAATATACCAATTTTATTATTTATACAACGAAAGCTTGACGACAAGTAAAACAATCAAGCTCAATTATCGTTTCTATAATTTGCCACTTTGCAAAATAGAGCTCTCTTTGCTCTTCTAGTCCAAAAACTACCTTGTTATCTCGTTTCATTAACTTCACCTCTTGTCGCTAACCAATTTTCCACTTTCCAGAGAAAAAAAAGTGCGCGCACACGCCTGCCTTGAAACGACCAAAGAAAAATACCTCTTCGCACTCTCGGCTGTACATATATATACACACGTATACATTTCCTCGTTGCTTCCATTTATAGCAATTAGTATAACCAATCAAGCGGTAAAAAGCGACGCGTTCGCGAGTAAGAAAAAGTGAACGGCCCAAATGGTTATCCGATACCTCCCCCTTCCCCAACTCACCAACATTCTCTATATTTGTACGTGTTTGCACACCTAACCGCCAGAGGCGATAAGAGAGCGCTCGCAAGTCGTCGTGCGATTCACTGAGCTGCGAGTAATTAAAAGCAATTAAAAGTATCCGATATGCCCCCGCGTAGAGAGAACGAAAGAGAAAGAGGGAGAGAGAGAGAGAGCGGCATCGTAAAGTCCGTCCTGGCCTTTCGGAAAATGAATTGTTGCCGGGCGCGCTCGTAATCTTCGCTCGTATAAACTCGTGTCGAACGAGCGAGCGAGTCGTCGGCCGCTGCCAATTTCGTTCTTGCGACGAGTTTAGGAGTTCGCCAGAGTATATATAGGGGGAGGGTTAAGGTGGACCGCTTTCGCGTTTTATGTCCTCTAAGTTTTTTCGCAAAGCTATTGCCGTTGTTTGGAAGAAGGTGACAATTAGGTCGCTCGTTTCGCAAAAGTAGAAGGTGGATTAGCCATTCAATTCGTTTGCTTATTCTTTTTCACGGGGCCATTTGTTTTGTATTTGTTCTTTTTATTTTATAAATTAATAAATTATCAGGTAACAATGACGTGGATTTTTCATCTTAAGTGACTGTTATGTAGTTTTCAGATGAATATGGTAAAGAAAAAAGTTTAACGTTGACTTTGAATTGTCAAACGATATCTTGCAAAAAATATTGAAACGTAAGAAACTTAATTTATACGTTGAGTGTGCAAATTCTAGCAAATAAAAAAAAGGCTGAAGCTAGATTAAACGTATCTTTTATTTACTGTTTTATAAATTGATTAAGTGTATAACTTAAATAAGTCAGCATCGGAAATGTTATTTGTTTTCTTCAAATCAATAGCTCACAGAAGATAATAATAAGCTTATAAATTAGTATAGAATTAAATATAAGGTTAAAATTTATTTATCTCATTTATTATGATACTAGCATCCTTTCTAGAAATGAAATTACTTTCGATTTACTGTGAAGATTATTAATAAGTCTATGTACTATATACATTATGCTAAGATGCTCATAATTAGATTAGCAAGTGTAGTACTAAGAGCATTATTTTAGACTCTCTGCACAAGTTTATACGACTCCTGTTTTAATAGTAAGCAGTCTCAGATACGCCTCTCGCCTTCCCCAAGAGATAAGTAAATGCACGCGTAATTAATTCATTTGGGAAAATGACCTATGTATTTTTTATATATTATGTATATCCACGAAATGTTTAATGTAGTAGTATACTACTACACTAACAAATGCTTGCTGTACTCCTAAATATATTAAAATCATTTAAAAAGATTAAAAATTATGTTTTTTTTACTGTTCTTATGATTATAAATTTAAAGGCATTAAATAGGTATTTATTATAATGATTCAATGATAAATGCTAATTAAAAGTTGCTTGAGCGTACTAAAGTAATTTTCATAACTTAGAAACAACTTCTCGACAATTGAACTTATTAAATCTGTTCGATGAAAAGTAGAAAGTAGAAAGTTCTTCTGTTATGAATTTTGCTACTCTATTATCGTATATAAAAAAAGTTTAGATAAGGTGATAAGGTTTCAATGGTAAAGTAGCAAAACTTATATTGTTATATAAGTTTTGCTACTCATATGCTAAAGAATATTTTTCACAAAATCAAAATCAATATTTTTAAACAAAATTCAAATTAGATAAATAGTAATTATAATAATAATTATCTCCATATGAAATTTCAAGCTACCACGATGAAAATATAAATAATTAAAACATTTATAGAAATTGAATTTTGAGGTTACATTACTATAGTAATGTACTATATGTAGTAATAAGCCTCTATAGAGGCTTATGAGAGAGTGCAATTTTATTTTGTATGTTTGTCCAATTTTTATCCTTTCAGTCTATTAAATCAGTAGGAAAATAGAGTGTCAAACAATAATAAATTGTTTCATATTATCTAAAAAATTTAAGCAAAATACATGTAAAAAAGTTTTATATAAATGAATTAGTTGTTCATTAATTAGACTGTAGATTACTGGGTAATCCATAATACGAATGCTAGAGCTTAAAAATATTGGTGGCCCAAGAAAGCACTTCTTAAGGAAATTGCTGTTACATAAGTGTAATTAGTCTACTTTGGAACCTTCTAATTTAAGCTTTCTTCGTACTTTTTACATAATTTAAAAGTTGCAAAACTATAAGTTAGGAGAATAAATTCCCAAGTTGTTAAATCCAATTCTAGTTGTAAAAGTACTTAGTATTCAATAAAACATAAGGGTTTGTATAAAAAAGAACGAGTCCATACAAATTAAGAACAATGGTATTCTTTTACACTTCCAATCAGTGTTCTTACATTGTACTTCTATTATTATTATTTTCCAAAAATTCATGTATATACATAACGTTCACAGATAGATAATCATGAGAATTCAAAACTCATCGAATTTTCCACTAACCTACTCAATACTATCCTATTTGAACTAGAGCCTCTCACTTGGATCATTAAGACAACAGCAGGTCACTTAGCTCTATAAGGCGTTTCGGCATTATACGACGTAGTAAAGTTTCGCCTGACGATAATTTCGCCGCACGTGTATGATTAAATTACATCGGGAGCAACTTCGCACCTACACATCCGGGCTAAGCCGGAACTTTTTCAAAGACCACCTGCCGCTAATGTACACACCAGGCGCACGAGTAAAAACTTGGCTGGAAGAAGGTATTGGCTTGGCTAATCGAGTTGCGCGAAAATTTTTGTGGCTTTGCGGTATATATCGTCAGATGAAGTTAAGCTACGGTGAGTTTTTTTTTAGATTATCTTTTTCGTTATTTAAGATAATAATTTTATTTCAGAAAATTTCCTTTTTTCATTAACCTGTGTGTGTGTGTGTCCAAGTTTGCATTTGTTTTATTGGAATAGTGTGTGTATAAATTATAATACTCTTACCGAAAGTTGAGACAGTAACAAGAAATCAGAATATTATAATACTGCATCAAATGATACAAAAGGCCAATTATTTTTTATAATCCTGGCAGCTATTTGAAGTATGATGTCAATTAAATTTTAATAAGTTCTTAACGTCAAACAATTTTTTGAAATAAAAGTTATGAAGCTCATTATTATGCTTATCGATTATATTTAAACTTTACATTCATATTATTGATTGATGTATTTGATGAAAAAATTATAAAAGCTTTGCTGTAATAAACTTTTTTCTAAGATATAACTACTCTTAAATCAGTTCATTGTTCGAAAATCGTTTTTACGGCGACATTGATTTTACTGGAAAAGTTTCAATTCAGAAACTTTGCTGACGATTTATACTTGAGTAGTGCAGCGCCAAGAAAAAGAAAGTATATATATATAGTCGTGGATAGTCTTTTGACTGTAGTATAACATCACTTTTTATTCTACTGGATTAGAGTTTTTACTCTAATACTTTGTAAAACGTTATTTATGCATTTCTACAAATTCTGTTACAGTCCTCACTAAATTAAGGAATAAATAAGTAGCAGTAAATAAAAATTTAACCCATGATGATTAAACTTTAAAAACTTTAAACGAATACTTCTGTGATTAGTAAGCGTTTGATGATGAAATACGATTTTTTAAAACATAATTCTTTCGTCTGCCCCCCCCCCATATATATATACACCGATCAGTCGAAAGTCCAGTCGAAAATGATCACAACGCAGAAGCCACTCCCGGGCGCAACTTAGATTGTAGCACAGAGACCCGCTGGTCCCACTCTCTCAAGACTTAGTTTGAATGCCCGTCGTCGACGTTGTGTCATTATATATATACATACCACATCGCGGCAGCAAACTTCGCGGCGATCCTGTGATCTCGCGCGCTCGTTTAACCTTTGAGTGAGCTGCTGTGCCGCGGCTCTCCTACTCTCACTCACTCACACACTTCCTCACTTCGAAAGAGCATGCAATTTGCTGCGGCTAGAATAGTTGGGGAAACTTAAAGGACACGTATGATGGGCTTTGATTAACGAGGCTCGCACGCCTTGCGCGCTCGTGTCGACAACAGCGAAGGCGCGACTTGGTGAGTTGAGCGAGCACAGTAGATGTCGAGAAGAGATTTCAAGATGCTGGTGTTTAATAGTATTGTTTTCATCTTATCCATTTCTTTTCTTTTAAAGAAGATCTCAGCAAAGTAGAATTGATTAGCTACTTATTTTTTAGTGAATTATATATGATTTTTAAAAAACAATGAGAATTAAGTGGGCATTTCTAAACGATTTGTATATTATTTTAATAAATTCACTCTATAAATACTTTTTGCTTTTTATTTTTGTTTCCTAATGAATATTTAATACTAAGACAATACTATTTGCATTTAGCAGTGTGATATTACTACAGTTGAATGGTAAGTGTCGTGGAATCCGAATCGCGAAGTAAAGATATTCCCGCAGTCACATTCACATAAGCAATGGTAGGTCGGTCGAAATGGGATTATTAAGCGGCATAAAAATAAATAGCAGGGTTGCTCTCGACTAAATTCTCTTATTATACCGGAAGTGATTCAAGGTTTTGTGATAAAAAGAAACTGAAAGATATTCTATACAATAAAGAAGAAGAAAATGATTGTAGTAGTCAATACCTGCTTATTAAAAATACGTTAATGGTAAACATAGTTAATGAATTAGAAAATTTTGATTAAGTTAATATAAAACAGTTATATTTACAACGGTTAATTTGAAATGACATTCAGTAAGTTTCCTTAATATTATATCGATTGAATTTTCAATATCAGAATTCGCATTCAGTGTCGGAGGAATAATTAAAAATTAATCTTTAGATTTGAAAGATTTAATGTTTAAATAAAATTGATCGAAATAGAAATGAAAAAAAGTTATTATATAAAAATATGAGGGGATCATAAATGCAGCAATCAATCGAATACCGATGTCAATTGTAGTTCAAATTACGCAAAATATCAGAATATTGACTTATTATGAATAGAAAAAAAAATAATGATAAAACAAAATATGCGAAGACAGCACGTAAAATGGAAAATTCTGTAAATGACGGTTTGAAGTCACGAGACGAAAAACGCCAAGCTTGGTCAGCCAAGCGTTTGACACGAGTAAGCGTGAACGTAGATGTATGAATCGGACGTGTGGGACCTTAGGGTCGACAAACTGTCATGGCTATGTACTACAAGTTAAAAACCAATAAAAAAACTTTACTATACTATACTATACCTTTGGGTCATACATGTAGTCTGAAGAATAAACGTCACGAAAACCATATGGGCGATTCTCAGCAAAAATGCTCAGTTTTACATGTAATCTCCGTGGTAGCTACTATCCTTTTTTCATTGAATGATAATGAACATCTGGTGATTTTTAATTTCATTATATCATATTTTAGTTACTTGAATTTCATTCTTGTAAAAAAAATGTATTTTTGAAAAAAATTGAAGATTATTACCATTATTCTTAAAGTATAATATGTTGTTCTTTAAAATACATAACACCATTCGAAAGTATACGTTACATCCTACAAAATCCTAAATTTTCAAGTTGGAAAAACGTAGAGCTCAAAAGTAATAAAATTAAAAAGTCAACGGCGAGCG
>JAWWEQ010012602.1:0-35703 GCA_035583055.1 Torymus tubicola | reverse complement strand
CGTTATGGAGCCTGGGGTGGGTTGGCCTTCGGTTCGCTGGCTGCCCCCCCCCCCCCCCCCGCGATGCATTTAGACGACGAGCAAGCCTCGTCGCTCTCACATTGCCACACAACACATCAACACACCCATATTCAATACTATCGGCTTCCACGGATAGTAAATATTTTGACTTAACGACTATTTCGTGCGTACATATATTAAAATTCTTACATGCTGGCCCGCGCAGTACCCACGCCGCTTTCTCTCTCTTTCTCTCTCTCTCTCTCTCTCTCTCCGAGAGACCGCTTGTTTTACGATAATTCTGTTCATGTGTATGTTCTCAAGGACATCAGTGTGTGGACCACGATACCTGCCATCTGTGCATGTAGTGTTTTTGAATGTTCCACCGTTTTTTGGCTGCGTTTATGCAGTTTTCGTTGCTTCTCGACTGGCCGGAGTATTAGCTAACGTTCACCAACACACGACGAGTGATCTGCCATCTCGCGCGAGCAGATGTCATCATGTACACGTCTAAAGGGCCGAAGCGCGATCTTCCTGTCGAAGAAGACGTGACTGAAGAAATAGCCGATCTATCGCAACCACTCTCGACGACCAAACAAGTGCAACAGTACAATAGGTGCTTAATCGAGAAAGTTTTCACGTTTCTTCAGCGGGTAGCGAATGAAAAATCAACTGACATCAAGACTCAAATGTGCGAAGCCGTTACTCAAATTTCGGAGTTGTTTACAAATATTTCGGGTGCGTATTTGAATCTGCTTGTATCATTTCAAGCGATTTCAGACTTACACAAAGGGATCGGAGCTTCGTGTAACAAGATTGAGAAAGCCGCGACCGTTATAAACAAACCAGGTGTCAGGCCTACACCAACTGCCCCAACACTAAGCTACGCTGCCGCTGCAGCAACGAATAATTTGAGTAAAGTATCTCTTGATCGCGGAAAGCCATTTAAAAGCACGAACGCAGATTACTTGACGATAGGCTCCATTGAAAGCAAAATCATTAAATTCCCGTCGCCCAAAGAAACGAAAGCGGCACTCCTTAAGGCAGTTGATCCGGTGAGCCTTAAGGTCAATGTAAGTCGCATCACCGCCGGGCCTAACAGTACGATACGGGTCGAAGACTATGTGCCTTAAACGCAATACGCGACTGCCCACTTATCAGCGAAGCTAGTCTGGAAATTAAACCAGACAGCAAGTTTAATCCGCGTCTTGTAGTTAGTATAGGAAAATGACCAGTAATTTTGGATTTGGTCATAGGACACGAAACATGACCGTCTTGTGACAAATATGACCGTCATAAGTAAACTTAGTTGTAAAATGACCCGTCTCAAAGAAATTTGTCATGTCACAAATTATTTTAATTAAATTATGACGCAGACAACTATATAGTTGTAAAATGACGGTCACATTTTTTTTGGTCATGTGACCGAAGTTAAATAATATTAAAAAATTATACTATTTTATATTTCTAAAACAACAGTTTAAAACAATGTATAAAATAATAAAATAAGAAGGCGGTACTATTTATATAATGTTTTATTGAATTATATTTAGTCATGAGTGTCATGACTAACGATCTCATTAAATAAAATATAGAAAATTATTTAATATTTAACATTTTATAAGATTTTTTTTTAAACTTACAACATTCTTAATTTTACAATCACAATTGGTGACTTATATTTTAATTCTTATTAGAAACATTTTGGTTTGGAAGTCAATAAACTATAATCTAAATGTTTTTACGAACTAGAAAATTTTTGTTACTCTTGCAGAATAAACACTCCACTCTCATCAGGTACAAAAAACTGCAATGGTACACTTTCTACCGTAAAATTACTATGTAGTTGAAAAGTATTAGATTCTGCAGGAGCAGTTTGGTAAGATTCAAAACCAAGTTCAGAAGTATCCTGTCCATCCTCATCATCGTTTGGATTTTGAGAAACGAGTTCATCCTCTTCATCCACATCATCATTTTCCATTTCAGTTGTACATCGGCAGGTACATCGACAACGGTCGAGCGCGAGCCGCGGGAATTCGATCAATTTTTAAATTTGTCACGAAATCTTCGTCATTTGTTTAAGGGTCCTGTGACCGTCTTGTGACGGTCACATGACAGTCATCAAAATTTCTGACCGTCACGCTGCAACACTACTTGTAGTGCGTAGAATCCCCGTAGACTTATCAGGCTATTGTATCATAAATAGCGTGCTAGAACAAAACCTGCCGGACTCCGCATCTGACAATGTTAAACTCGTTTACCTGTACTCCGCGTGCGACAACAAGAAACATCGTTCATGCGTAATAGAAACTAAGCCGTGTTTGAGGAATCGTTTACTGAGCAGTCAGAAAATGTTTATAGGCTGGTCTGCTTGTCGCATCAACGATCACATAGCTGTCCTCCAATGTTACAAATACCAGCGGTTCGGTCACGTAGCTAAAAATGGACAAATAAAGAATGTTGTAGCAAATGCGGCTATGAGCATGATGCGAAAATATGCAATTTCAAAAATGTACGACGTTGCGTAAACTGCAAGTTAGCGGACTTTCTGGATTTCGACCATACGGCTGTAGATAGGGCAAAGTGTCCAATTTTGTGCAAAAAAATTGAGCAAAAAATTTCGAACACAAATTATGGCGGACTAATTCGAAATAGTTTCTGAGGGTTATTCACTTTAACGCGCAATCGCTAGACGTTCATTTTACGGACATCCAGTCAATAATTCTTAATAATAACGCGCACATCGCGGCCATAAGCAAAATCTGGCTTAAACCCACGTTCAACGCTAAACTCCTTTCAATTCCGGGTTATCACCTTTTGCGTGCGGATCGTATAGGTTTGATTAGGGGCGAAGTAGCTTTGTATGTACACAACTTGATTAAAGCTCGCATTGTATCGCGCTCAACCGAAGCTTACACTGGTAGGCCAGAATTTCTACTTGTCGAACTGCGTATAGATCCCACTGCAATCGTCTGCGCTGTAGTTTATAGCCCCTCGAAAGCTGGCTTCTGGATCAGGGTTGTAGATTTCGGACTCCCTCACAGTGTGGCCAGTAAACAAATATATATAGTAATTAAAACCCGTGTTAATGTGGCGATTAATCGTCACAACCTGGCTACACTGCTCCCTCAAGCCGGAAGTCAGGAAGTACAAAGGAATTTCGGAGTCGCTCTTTATCGAGTCCGAAATTCCTTTGGACTTTCGGACTCGCCCTTCTTCGAATCCGAAATTCCTTGCACTTTCAGACTGGCTCTTCAACCAGACAGAAAGACACTTCTGTGCAGCGAGAGACGGTGCGCCCACGCTCGCTATGCACGACGGCGTGAGCACCACGTGTGCTCGACGGCGCCGGTGGCCGAAGTCGTGGAATGTGCCGAGCACACACGTCTATCCGCGCGGCTCCCATAACCTCGCTTTCAACAAGCACCTTCCGCGTGTGCTTGCGTATTCACACACACACACTCTTGGTTTCTCTCTCTCTCTGACTCGCTCTGACTCTCCCGACGGGCCTCTGCTTTCCTCGAGCGGGAGATCGTGCGCTGTGTCTTGCGCCTCGCACTAACATACACACACACCACGAATATTTGCACGATCTCTGCAATTGCTCGCGCGGAGAGACTTGCCTCGGCCAGGGCACAGGCGGTACTGCTCGTTTTCGGCAGCGACGACCGTCTCGGCGCTTCCTTGCCTTACCGAGAAGGTCCCCGGCGTGTTTACATCGAAACGTAAACGCTACGCGCGCCCAGCTCCTCGCGCTAATTCTCGCGACGAATGTATCATCAACGAAATTATTCGTCGCGTGAATAATTCCGTTACAACACATAGTTTAACATAAAAAATTTTTTACAAAGATATACATTTTCTATCCGAATCCACACATAATTACTACCTTTCACTTAAATAATAGCAAAAAATAGGTTTAAAAAACATTTTCAAATTTAAAAAGGTTTTGACTCTCTCTAGCACTACTTCAATTATTTTTCTAATGTTCGTATTTGATTGTCATGCACATGATGTTACAAGTACATAATATGACCATTCGAAAGTGTAAACATATTACAGATAAAATGATTACTGTTATTACAGATACATTTTTCAATAGTATTGTATCTAATTATAACCAAAGTATTTACCTTAAACTTCTTTTATGCTCGTTCTCTTTTCATACACTTTATGAATTCTTTCCATGGGATATTGACACAGCTGGAAATAATGATAAATTGTAGCCTGCAAGTAAGCAGCACCCTTCTTTACTGATCTAATTCTAATTCTTCTTGTTGACTTCTTTCTTGGCAACAGCATTCATATAGTTTCTTGATCTTCATTACTTTTTTGTACCTTTTTATCACAGCTGTCATTACTAACATGCTCATTTACAAACGTAAACAAATATTCTGAGCATGGTGTAACACATCAAATATAAATATTGCATTTTTTATATACTCTATGGTGTAAGATACTAGTAAACAATAATATCTATTACCTTTGAGAGTATGAGTTAAAATATAAATATTTAATATATTTAAAATTTATAAATAATTTTTTAAATTTTAAATTTATTATATATTTATATTTTTAATTTCTGAACTATATTTATGTTCATCCTAATTCTTATAACAAAAATTATAATTTATTATATCTTAAAAAAGATAAGACTTTGCATTTTAACTCATACTCTCCTGGTAAGTTCACTGTAACGGTACTTTTAAAAAAGCTTTTCTTTTATTAGTACGTAAAAAAATCATTCTTTCGATAAATTACGTGAGGCGTTATAAAATTTAAAATTTTTTCAAAATTTCTAATAATTATCTAATAATTCGAATTATCTAATAAATATCTAATAATTCTAAGCAAATTTATTATAATATATTTGAATCTTGTTTACTATTTAAAGGGTATAAATACCTATACGCAATATCAAAGGACAACCATAATCGATTAACTTCAATAATTTTCAAAATTTTACAACTAAATCATCCTAAACTATCAAATTTCGAAGCATCCTCACCACCAAGCCACCCTTAAAAACTGTCCCCTCTCACTCGCCAATCTCACGCACCTACGCATCACCTGGTCTCGCGCACGCGTCGCCCATTATAATTCGAGTCAATTATTGGCCGCTCTTCACTCCCTTACACCCACACACATACAGTCGTTCGCGCGAGCACGCCGATACTAATGGCCGAGCATATCGTGGCTACTGCGGTTCTCAATATCGAAGCCTCGTTCTCGCGGCTGGGAAATCATAACGCGACGTAGGACAAAGGAAGATGAAAACGATACATATATATGCCGGTCTCTCAACGTGTTAACGATGACGAGCGTTGAATATTACTCTAATGAGCAAATGCTTGGGTGCGTGCGTGCATATGTCTGTGTGTGCGTGTGTGTGTGTGTGTGTGTGTGTGTCTATGTTTACCGCGGAAAGCGATAGGCTTGTAATAACTAACGCGATAACTGGAGGATGGTGTTGGAGAAGGGCGCATGTAGCCTTGTGATGACTGTTATAATAACTAGTATGCGCGGGTGGGATGGTACAGGGTTGGTGGATGATAGGCGCGCGATGATGATGTTTTATGGGGGAGAGATGGGGTGGTGTAGAGAGATAAGGCTAAAGCGTTTCTATGGTGAAGCCAGTTAGCTGTGAGTCCACGGGTGGAATATAGTTTGAGGATTCGTTATCGGGGTTTAATTTATTTAAATGGTAAGAGGGGCCGGTGAATATCGAATAGTTTTTATTATCGATTGTGTACGTTGTGATTTTATACGATATTTACTCATTCTGTGCAGATAACTGCGTAGAATGTCTTGAGGTTATAAAATATTGATTCGTGATAATTATTTTCGAATGATCGTCATTATATTATCAATTCTACATAATTACATCATTTGCTTTATTTTTTCTTATTAAAGCAAAATTACTTTAATTTGTTACCTGGGTTTCATTTCATCAAACTACTAGAGTAACGAGAATTAACAATACAACAATTGTATTCACTTACTTACCTACTGTACTATATTTTTAACTAATGATATACTTTTGTCAAAGCAGTTGAAACCTATAAACACTAACAACCATCACTCGATCCAAACTCCTACTTCACCGCAACAATGCATCAACACTTATTCGAATCAAGCAAACAAAATTCGCAACTCTCAAACGCAATGGACAACGGCGTGTTTTCTCCTTTATCCGAACTATACACGCATACACCCATACATCTACATAGGTATAAACACACATTTACACACACGTGTAAACTCAGCACGACGATCTATTTACCTACGCAAAGACGTCGCGTACCGTCTCTCGCTTCCGCCAATATCAACTACCTCTATATATATATATATATATACGCGCGCGTCCGCAAGTAGAGACGACGGCTTGCGAGTGTTTGCCGTTTAATTACATCGATGGTCGGCGGCACTTTGATTTTCCGAGGCGGACGCGACGATGAAGAGAAAGGGGCCAAGAACATCGTCGACGTATATATATATATATATATATTATACACTACGGTAAACAAATGCGTGCGTTCGCTACCAGACATTAGCGGGCGACCGTGTGTAATCACTATATCTAATTACAGGACAAATCATACACGCAAGTGTAAACGTACTACAGCCGCAGTGGCATCTATTTGCCCCCCCCCCCGCGGATACGGTTTCGAGGCTACGTATATGGTAACACCAATACGACGTGAAAATATATATTATATATATGTATGTGTGTGCGTGTGTGTGCGTGTGTGTGCGTGTGTGTGTGTGTGTCTATAGGAAGGGGGGATTTGTGGACTGCGTGCAAATAAGGCGCGAGTGTGACTTATTTTATTGGTTGGTTGTTAGAGGGTGGAATAAATGACTTTTGGTTGGCGACCATTGTTTGCGGTTTTGTAAAGGGCTCTGATTCTGGGATTGATAAATATTAGGTTTTGCGAATGTACATTTAAAGTTATATTTGTAAAAAAGGACTGTACATTCGTGAAAATTGCTTCACTGTAGGAGACTTTTCAACGTTAAAATTTATTCAAGTACGCAGTAGAAACGTATAAGTAATATAAGAATGTGGAACAATCCCATAATGTCATAATTACGCTTGCGTCTTACAACAGTGAGCGATTAAATTACATAAAATTATAGATTTGATTAATGACAACTGTACCGCATAAAATAATTATATTACCGTATAAAAGTTCCAGTAACAAAGAGAACATTGCATAAAGAAACATAAATTTGAAAAAAAATACTGTTAAAATATATTTGTTTTACGACTCTATTGGCGCACACTCTATACTTTCATACATTTTAACGAAAAAAAAGGAAATCCTCATTTCGCATCGGTACACGTACAAGATATATGATGAATATTAAATATACAACCGGAAAAAGATGTTTATTTAACGGATATTTACATCTCTACATATTTTTATTACGAAATGCATAATTCATTCGTACAACGACGTATAAAACTGAACAGTAAGCGCGGGCACTCGCACGTCCGCATATACCATTAATTCTTATTAATATTTTTATATTCCACGACGCGAAATAAATCCTCGTGCCCACACGCGTGACAAACAGCCGCTATCGCATGTATATACATATATATATATATATATATATATATATATATACACCCGTTTTCCATTCACCAGTGATAACAGCAGCGTTTGCGTTGTATATCGTATACACACACACATATATATATATATATATATATATGTATCTAGACAGGCCACTCTATATGGGGGGAAAAAATCAATCGGAAAGGGTGCGCGCGAGTTGCGTGATATGCCGACGGGGTGAATTGAGACTTTCGCGCTGTGCCGCCGCGCCTCTCTCACACCTCGTCAGCGGTCTTTTTCCATTAACCGCGTCGACACGCGTTCAAAGTTTTTCCCGCGGTGTTGTCGGTAGTAGTGTATAGGCGTTGAAGTCGATGCCGCCGTGGCCCGGAATTCTCGTTAGTGTGAGGATACGTTACGTGTATATATATATATGTATGTGTGTTCTTGAACAAGCTGTTCTCAAAGTTTTGCCGCAGGATATGAATCAACGCTGACCTGATTTTACGTTATCTCCGATCTCTCTCATCCCCCCCCCCTCTCTCTTGCTCTCTCAATGGTGCCTGAGTTTTGTTGATTGAGAGCGGATTTGTAATTTGTTTGTCGATTTTAGGTGGCGTGAAATTTTAAAGATGTTAATTTTTTTTATGCGGGTTTGTGAAACTTGGATATGGTTAGCGTTATTGATAGAAATAGATAGTCCGAATAGTGATGATGAAAATTATTAATTGATAACGGTTTCGGTTTTGAATGGGTTCTTTGTATCAAATCAAGTATCAACAAAAAATTTATTCTTGTTAAATTAAGAATAAGAAAATATGGTTTTCTAATATTTATACTTTTCTGAATGAAATATTAAAAATGAAATATAGTTATTATAAACTAAATTATTTATTTCTTTTTAATACTACAGATGCATAACCGATTAGTCGTATTCTGGGCATTCCGATTTAATATCAATTTTGTACATTATATAAAGAAATAAAAGCCATTTTTGCAATAAGCTTTTAACAATAATAAGGATTAAATATGTTATGTCTGTTCCAGGAAATGAAAGTCAACTGGGCAACGTCACCTGGAAACCAACCCAAGCAGGATACAAGCAGTAAGTCAATGTTTTACACTAATTATCTTCGTTAAGTTAAGAAAAAAGTAGTACGTTCTAAATAGCGCAATATTTTGGTTCAGTTAACACATACTATTTTTGAATTATCTTGCTTATTATATATGTAGAATTCATATTTTTGTAGAACCACAAATGATGATACGTATAGGCCCTTATAAGCATTGCAAAAGTTAAATCGTTACCACATTGAGTTAAAAAGACTGAAAACAATCTTATACTTGTTTAACAAAAGTCTGTATATATGATTATTCAAAATGAAATATTTGCATATCCGTTTTCTAATAAATTTCTACTAAATATAAGTTAATGGATTCATCATCACGTAAATATGATACGATTTGTGAAAAGTTTGAAAAAAGTATTTAAATATGTATTTTAAGAAAAAACAATCGTTTCTCAGTCTCTTGCCAAACGCGACTAAGACCTGTATTGAGAATGAAAATCCTTTTTAATTTAACCTTCATTCTGCTAATCATCCGTTTTCGCGATGTTCTTTCGAGTAGTCGGCAATGCGTATGCGTCGATTACAGCGATTGCAATTTCAACTACACCTTAAAGAACCACGCCACTGATTTTCATGAAATACGCACGTACTACGATAACCGGTAAGCTATATTATTTCAATCCTCCAAAAAAATCAACCAAACTAACCAAAACCCAACACCATTCATTATAGGCCTCGGCCTTCATGTGCCTCGGCAATTGACGTTTGTTGCAACATGAAGAACGAGTCAGATACGGATACCTATTATCCAGACTCATCGATGGAAGAGCCACCGGTTGAGGATTGGGCCTGTGGTTATCTTGGCGATAAAAGTGATGTCACGGGTTTCGGTGAACGCGCGAAAACTAAACCTGGCGAGTTTCCCTGGATGGTCGCTGTGCTAAGCAAGGATAAATTGGATAAGGGAGAAGGGAATGGATATCATTGCGGAGGTTCGCTCATTAACAAAAAGGCCGTACTCACAGCAGCTAGTGAAGTGTATACGTTAGTAAAGTAGTATTGAATGGGTTTAACACTTTATTAATATTCGTCCCACGTGCAAACTCCTATATTTTTAAAACACCATGGAGACTCATAATTATTTCTTAACAGATGGTAAAACTGTTGGCCAAACTTTTAACGTATTATTCGTACCACCTTTTTAGTTAAACATTATTCTATATTTCCAGCACTAATTGAAACGACCATTCACACAAAATTAATACATTAAACTACTTAAGATATGACTCTTAATCGCAGACTTTACGTATGCTAAAAATAATTATTCTCAACTAACATAGAATTTATTTAAAATTCACATTTCAATACAATCAAGTATCAACGTACGACTCGCTGTATTAATAATCTCTCTACATACAAAACAGATTCAGACCGTCAAATTTGATAGTTCGCGTTGGGCAACACGACTGGAGTTCGAAAGGCGAGCACCAGCAGGACATCAAGGTGGCCCACATCCATATACACCCAAACTTCAATGTCGATTCGCTTGTCTACAATTACGCGATTCTGATACTAACGGATGAGGCGAAGCCAGGACCATACGTCAATTCGATTTGTCTACCCGCTACCCACGACGATTACAAACTATCCGAATGCATCGAAACTGGCTGGGACGATCATTCCTGCGGTATAAATGAAATTTTACATGAAAATGCAATTGGACTACTGGGTTCATCGATTGCTTTAAATTTCAGATTTCGATTGTGAGGATAGTTGTTTGAAGAAATCGGAGATGTACATTGTCAATCGTAAGTCTTGCGAGGCCGTTTTTCAGATGACTTATAATGAGGAGAAATATAAGATACATCGCAGTGTGATGTGCGCTGGTGATGATAATTTGAAGGCCCCGTGCACGGTAATATTTCATTTAAAAAAAATAATGAATATTGAGCATTAAATATATATGATTCAACAGTTTATTGAATGCGAAATCAATGAATTTTAATGGAAACTGTGAATGTTTAGGGGATCGAAGGTAGTCCAATAATTTGCCCAATCAAAAGCGATAAAAGCCGCTACGTTCAAGTTGGAATAGCATCGGCTGCAGTATGCAACCAAAGATATAAACCAGGACTTTACGCCGACGTATCCACCGGTTACCATTGGATCAACAGAGTGATAAACTCGCGCGATCTGAACAGCGATTCCTACACTGCCTAATATACACCCGTGTATTCCCTTTTCCTCTCTCTCTCTCTCTCTCTCTCTCTCTCTTATACTCACTCATACATACACACACACACTCTTTCTCCCTCCATCAATTTAACAGTTGTAACAATAAAAAGGTATAGTGAATAAACGCAGGCTGAATAAATGTAGGAAGCATACAGAGAGAGAGAGAGAGAGAGAGAGAGAGAGAGAGAGAGAGAGAAGAAAGAGAGAAAACGTTATTTATGCCAAAATTTTCATAGCCGCGCTGAATATCTCCGCTTCGCTATCGCGCGCTCGTGGCGCTCTATTGTTTCCACTTAATGTCGCAACTTTATTGTTTGCGTGCACATACAAGAGCGATAAAGATGTAAATTTTCCAAAGTCCCGCGCGCGCGCACCACTGCTAGTACCGCTCTGTACACCGGAGCTCTACGTGCACTTTTACTTAATAGTTTCGCATTATCCCCGCCGCTCGTGCATATGCACACACGTATCAGATCCGTATTTTAAAGCGAATGTAAAAAAAAACATACATACATACATACTCTATTTTTTTTCTACGGCTACAACTTCGCGACGATGTAGTCCCCGTCTCTGGCGATAGGGGCACACATATATATATACGTGACTCGCTGTGCCAACTTCGCTTCGAGCGTTTACGTCGTGTTTTTAATGTATGTATATGGCAATATAGGTGTATGTATCGTATGTGTATGTATCGTATGTGTATGTATCGTATGTGTATGAAAAATAGGGAGGGAAAAGTAAGTTCTCGAAGAAAAATCGATTTCTATGTGGGTTACCGGAATACTTTTCGAAGACTAAGAAATGCTTTTTGAAATTTTAAAAATCGTTATTTTATAAAGTTGCTTCGCATGCTCATGGAGTTTGAATTTTTTTTAAAACATAAATTATCAAAACTTTTGAAAAATAGATGAATTTTTAAACATAATTGTAATTTCAAAGAATTCTGAATTTTAACATATTTTGGATAGAAGTAAAGTTAATGATAGTACTTTTTTGAGAAACGAAATTCTACAGAATTCTATTAACGAATTTTCGTCGTGTATTGTGGATCAGTAAAGGTATTTTACAACACAACATTCTGTACGTCAATTCTAAATAGCAAAATTTTAATGGATGAATGCACAAGTGTCGATATGCATTGTGCAGAGGATAGTTGTACAATAGAACTTATACATCTAAATGCGAAACATATTAAACTAGTTATTACGACTTTGCAGGTACTGTAAACACAATACATGTATAATTTTGTTACGTCCATAGTTTCGTATTTGATTTACTCATGTTGCCAGCTAGAATTTCATCATGTAACTTCCATTGTAAGTGTTAAGCGTCTAATTGGTTTTGAATAAAAGTTACAAAACAATGGATAATTAGAACAACAACAGAATAGTTATGTTGTGAAAATTTTTAATAAGGCATGATTCTCACCGTAACAATCCCAAAAACCTTTCATAACGATCGACATGTACATTCGGCACCCCAAAACTGAAAATTCTTGGCAACACCCGCGTCAGCCCTAAACAGAGACATCCTCCACCCTCTTGGCGCGTGCGTGACTTTTGGCCACCATACAGCTAAACAAGGGAGAGTAACTCACGGACGGCAGCTGATGTTGGCTCCCCGGCGGAAAAACGCGACTTATTTACGTCGCCTGACTTATTGCACTCTGGGGACACCTGACGAGCCTCCCTTTCTCTCCCTTCCTCTCGCACTTGTTAAGTTTTAAAGCGGCCGAATAACCGAAAAAGGCCACTGCGCGCGTGTGTGAGTCTCCTGGGGGAACAGGGTGTGCCCGTCCGCATTAAAAATGTAAACGAGACGTTGGCGCACGCGTGTGTGCGTGTATTCGGGTAGGTAGGACGGACATGTAATGAGGAGTGGATAGGGGAGCCTGAGTCGAAGCGGAGAAATAAGGTGTAGAGGGGGAGTGAGGCCGATGACCCGCAGAGGTTGGAAAGTGATTTTAGGCTCGTCTGATTGACGGTTTAGGGCTGGTTGATAAAGTATCAGGTGAGATGCTGTCCAAGTGGGTATATAGTCGTATAGGAACGAACCAATTCTGTTGAGATTGAGAAAAGTTATTGGTTGCGATGATATTTTAATTGAAAAGTATAATGTTGTTCTGTTGGAGCGATTTGTTACGATGCTCTTCGAGATAACAAACAGAAAAATTTTGAAGTAATCTCATGTCTTGTATAGTTTGCAATTAAAAAGGAAAATAGAGCAAAGAATATAAGAGCGCTAAGAAATAGTGTAGAAATGCAGCTAAATGAGAAAGAATAATGGAAAGAAAGCAGTGGCTAAGTAATAAGGTAAAGTTTCAATGTCACTCAAGCAGAAAATTCATTTCTATTTCTATCTAGCAATAAGTAGAAAATTGTAATTAAAAAACAAACAAAAAAATATTTTCTAAATCAATATATAGATTTTTTAAAATGGTAATAATATATCTCTAATAAATGAAAAAAGTCAACTAGCAAAGAGCCAAACAAGACGAAGGAAAAGGCCATCTCTTTCAAAGCCACACCGCAGCCAACCGTCAAAGGGCCATTCCGGTAAAACATCGCCTGCGGCGTTCCCAATACGCCAAATACCGAAAAAAGAGAGGAGAAAAACGCAAGATGGGATCTTTAAATACGCGCGTACGCTCGATAAAGCTTGGGTGGCATTAGGAAGCCATTAAACAATAAATCGCTCGCTGAAGTCAAAGGGCGAAGCGGTTAATCGAAGCGAGGTAGAACAAACCGACGCTGATGCGTGCGAGAAGAAGAAGGGAGGGGATGATAGAGGAAAACGGAAGACACGGGAGTTTGCGCGATTTTTCGGGGGTTGAGAAATGGAGGTTTACGAGGATGCTGGGGATTAATGTTGGGGGAGTCGAGGATGGATTTGAGGGTATAGGAAAGTGAATCTTTGGGGATGTTAAGTTTGTTCGGTTGACTTGTTGTGTTAATTTTGAGCGTTCTTGAAGAATACTAGAATTCAAATCACAGTAGTGGAGGTCAATGTATTATTAAAAAATTATAGGGCTAGAATAATGCTTGTTTCAATTACCTTTTTTAGGAAACGAGTATATAGAAGTATGTAGTCGTACTTAAGTTCTTTGAAAATTATATTAACTCTTGATGATATAATTTTTATGGTAACATTAAGTTGTTTTTTTTTTGTTTTCACGATTACATTTCAAATATATTTATGAAGAGCTTTTTTGTTATACTCAATGATTACACATTTCATAAGATATACAATTTATACCGTTTTGTAGAAATAATGAATTTTCATGGGCTCATTTCACAAGATTGCGACATTCCACTGATACCATAGAATGTACGGCCATAATTTAAAAATTAACATCCACCACATCATCAATAATCGAGCAAACATTCCCTATAATTTTCCTTTAGAATAACGCCCACACGTATACACACACGTTTCCGCATAGAATAACAATTTATTCAACATTCAACAGGGAAGATAGCGACACTGAAGCAAAGAGTAAGAGGATATTAAGCGGGCGAGCGAGAGGAGGGTCGAAGGAGAGGGGAATAAAGGAGCCTCGGGGAGCTTTGAAGGTGATCCAAAGCAAACAGTCATTCCCCTTGCGTTTCTCTGTATAGATGCAACCGTTCTCTCTCTCTCCCTCTAGCGTTCTTTTTCTCTCTATGTGGCCCACTTGGGCTCGATTTCGCTCGCTTCTTTTCTTCCGCGTTCCGCGAGTTAGCGCCAATGCCGCGGGGCGGAAAAACAATATTTTCTTGACTGGCAGCCGGTGAGGGCATCGATTTTTTCGTTCTTCTTTTACAATTTTTTTTCGGCCGCTTCTTTACGTTGGCTCGCCTTTTATCCTTTTAACCACAGCAATTTCAATGGGCAGAAGTGTACGAAACTAAGGTCCAAAACCTTAAAACTAAATATACACTATAATGAAATTAATAAGTAAAATGTATGTGATTCTTATTATAATGCGGGACAAAATATATTTAGTATTTCTTAATAATTCGATTAAGAACTTTATAGCTATATTATTTTCTCATTGTCTTTACAGTAAATTTTGTATTTATAAATCATTAAATAATTTTAAAATAACTTACATATGTAATATAGAATTGTTTAGAATAAATATTAATAAATTTGAAATTATTCGAAAACTAGGTGTTTAATAAGGAAAAATTGTATCTTACAGAAAGACCATTTCTATATTCTAATTATGTCATTATTAATTTCTTGAAAAATTATTGTTATATCGTACCACTGTCATATAAGTATTGGTTTTCTTTCGAGGATTGATTAATTGACATCCTAAAATTGCAGCTTCTCTAAGGGAACTTTATTGATATGGTGAGTTGAAGCTGATTACACATCATAATTGTGCTTATTCGTGGATTGACAGATACCCGTAATGTAATAATACATATTAGTCTTAATAATTCTTAAAATAACATTTACTTTTCAAATCCTATCACTTCTAAACAGTTTGAACAATGAGAACACTGGTATGAAAATAATAAAAACTCCAATAATAGCGAAATCAAATATATAATTAATATATTATAGACCTTCTAAATTCTACTATATTTAACAGTAATACTAGTTCCATTATATATATGATAATATGGATATCTCTCTTTTTCCACTTGGACCGAATTACCTTTTTGTACAAATATAGGCTTAGAGTGGCGCATTTGCCTGCTTTAGTCAGATGGATTGTATTGATTAAGTAGTCAATCAAATATGTGACAAGCTGTATGTGTACAATCAAGGAGCGCGGGAGCGTTCCGAAGGCAAGTATATAATATACATGATTGAAATATGTGCAAGCACATACGAAAGTAAACACTTGAAAAATATTTCAATAATTCATTGGTAACATACAGTTTGCATAACAAATAACCATCCTCTTCCTATACCGTACCACTTACATTTATTAACCACCCCCGTAACTCCTTATTAAAGAAACTCATTATAAATAACTAATTAATTATTCCCTGCATATAGGATAAACAATCCGTTCCACGTTGATTCGTTGAAAGCAGTTTTAATTAATCAAAAGCCATTTTTGAACAGGAGTATCCCCTCCAACCGCAGTTGTCAGTAATCAACAGAACATTCCCGTTACAAAATCCTTCAATTCCATCAAAAATTGATAATTTCCGGCAATGGACTCGAATTCCGGGTAATAGCGAAAATCAATCCTAGGGAGGGAGTCCTATGTCCACTCGAGCATTTCGCAAACACAAAACAGCATCGCAGTCGTGGGGTATCGTCCCACGACTAATTCTACCGACGCTCTATCTGGTGCCCACCCACGTGAGGCCTACGCCTCACTCACTCACTCAATGGGAAATTTCATCCGAGACCCGGGATATTTTGCTGTCTCTCGGGCTGCTCGCGTTTCCGAGGAGCGCATATTTTGGTTTGCCTCGTGTTCCACACGCGTGTATATATATATATATATATATATATATATGGAGAAGGGGTAGTGGAAGCCGCAAATGCCATCGGCAGGTCCATGCGTTCGTGAGCAGCGGCCGATCGATTTTAGACCCCCCCCCTCCCCTCCCCTCCTTCTCATATGCGTGTACAGTGGAGGAAGGATATATAGGCTTGCACGTCTAATTTTGGTTAATTTGCGTTAAACGATTTTGATTGAATTTCCTTCTACAATGGTGAGGTATGGCTGCGGGGTTTCGATGGCTATGGGTTTTTGTGTGTTTGATTAGTTTTTAATTGCAACGCGGAGTTTGGAAAATGCTCGAGTGGACATGCTTTAATTGGTACGTTTGTGGTTGCATGTATATAATTTGTTTGATAAAATGAAATAGTATACAGTATCTATATATTTAATGAATAGAGTTTGTATCAACATGAATTTTGTATGATTTCTAGTTTGCTTTTAGCTATGATTTTGCTTTTTTAATTTAACCTTTTATTGTTTAATTGCTTACTGGAAAATCAATGTTTTAGGTTTGGTTAATAATAATTATTACAGAATTCAGGTAATGTGGAATTAATTATAAGCGATAAGGATAATCAAATGTAAAAGGCAGAAGTGAACTTTATCATAAATTATATATGTATTACAATTGAAAGGTTTCGAACTATTGAGGTTTATATACATATGCGACATAGCCTATTTTAATTTAATGGTATTTATGATAAATACTAGAATGTCGAGTATGAAGATAATAGAATTTATAATTATTTAATAAATGAGATAATATTGAATTTCATGTTTCATGTTACTAGAAGTAATTAGTGTAAGCGGACTAATTATTTTGTTTCGTTCCCCAAATTTAAACTTCAATATTTCCGATAATTCTTTATTACAATGATTTTGCAAAAGTCAGCAGCTTTTAATACAGAAAGTACACGCGTAAACATGAACGGTCCGTTTGATAACAGCCTTAATTACTATTCTACATTTTACCGTGAATAATTGTAGTAATTAAATTAAATATTTCATTCAATGGAATTTTTACTTCCCCGTATTTGTATTTGCTTTTCACATCAGTGGTACTCAACAAATAAACAATTTTTAAATTTTCAATTTCCCTGGTAACAGTTAATTACGAGCGTATTATTGCCGTATGTTTGAATTGAAAATTTCAACAAATGAAATAAAATAATTAATTCGCAATATTGCAGCCGTACCGTATATGAAATAAAACGAGAACGCAGCTAATACCAGAACTGTCAGAACGTTTGGAAAATAAACCAATTTGGTTATTTCCCGGTAAAAAATAACAAAAGCGAAACGAACACTTGCTTGCTGCCATTAGACAAATATCATTGAAAATCTCTGTGTTTATTTGAAATTCCTTCCAGAAATCTGTTTTATGATTGAAAGTTTGGTCTTTCAAATACGCAACGACAAAGAGAACGCTGTGTCAATGCTGGATCTAAGCGATATTTTTATGTGATATGTTTTAATAATGGTTATTGGGCGATTTCATCTTTAACTACAAAAGTTCAATTATAAATAATTGAGCCAACTACAATATATTAACTCTCTGTCTTTCAATCAAACGTTTCTGCTGGTGTTCTTTAAAATTGACGTGGTCTAACCATACCAGGTCTCATTCTACTTCGGTACATGTCCAATTTTTCCTTTTTATTCAATATTCTTCAACCAATTTTTCTGTTATCAGTATAAATGCTACTAACTAAAATACAGGAAAAACTTGATAAATTATTATTCTAAATTATTACAAAGAATTATTACAACCATAAAAATTATATGAATAATCATACAAATGTTTATTTAAAGTTGTTTATATTAGACTCTGTCCTGATACGTTGCAAATATAGGAGTTTGAATGACTCATTTACGATCGTAATGAATTTCCAATATTTAGAACATGCTTCTTCATCAACCAACCTATTCTCCATTCTAATTGAAAATCCCACAAAACGCTTTCCAGGCAACAACACTCTAACCTCCATTCCTCTTACGAAAAAAAACCAACCACATCTCTAAAAACAAGTATCTTCTAGAAATCTATTTCTTGATCCAAACCATATAGCCACATACCATCACACCTTAAACCATTCAGTACACTGCGCATCCTCCCTCCGCCTACGAATTTACGCCCCAGCCTAGATCGGGAACGAGCGAGTCCCGCGAACGCGCGCGGAAGGAAGAGACGTTGTCGAGCTGTCGGACGGGAAAATCGAGCTGCCGAGCTATATACGTGCGTGCATGTGCGTGCGTGCGAGGCGAGATTGCTATGGCACGTGCGAAGGGGAAGGTAGCACAGGTGTCCTTCGCAGGCTTCACGCAATATCGCGCGTCAATTTATACCGGAGAACCGTTTCGCGCGCGCAAGCGCAAGCGCACAAGCGCCGAGCAGTAATCATTGCATAGAGAGGGAAAGTATAGGTAGGGTGAGAGAAGAAGCAAGGAAAAACGAGGAATTTCATTACTTTGGTGAAGGCAGAAAAGAGAGAGAGAGGGAGAGAGAAAGAAAGAAGTAGGTTTTTGCATGGACGAGTGTGGTTCGATATATAGGAATAAAGTTTCAGAGTTTGGAGTTTAATTTGATTTGTAGAAATATTGTTTCGTGTGGTAATTAATTTATTCTGACGAATAGGTGCTTTTATTAGATCTGCGATACAAATGAGTTATTATAGTTGAGGATTCTTCTTTTTGCGTTGAAATTTCAAGAATTTCGAAGTTCATCGTTTCTATAAATGTCTATAATTGTTTGTGACTATAAAGTATATTTGGTTATGTTAAGGGATGCAATGTTAGAAAATAACAGATGATTTGGCACTAAAGGGTTCTCAGAAATCTTTTTCAATATTTTTACGATTTTTTAAAAACTGATATCTGAAACAGGAATGAAATACTACAAAATCAAAATTCGACAGTTTGTAAAAAAACTAAAATTAAATAAACCCACATGAATACTCGGGAAGTTTACAAAAATAGAAAAATAACTAACAAAAATCGAGCTACCATCTCTCTCACAAGCGAACCATCCAGTCCTGCTCCCATCCACAATAATAACAAAATAACAGCCCGCAGATACTCCGCATCCGTCGGCGATATTCCCACATGTTCTCAGTTTATATATACATTCATATGCTCGAGCATATACGCGTGTACACGCACGTATATATAAATCGCGCGCATCCACAGCGGGACGCGCAACGTGCGGGGACTTGATCGTTACGGCTTAGAAAGCTCGGCTCGCTGGCTGAAGCGCGCGCGCGCGCACGGACTCTCGACTTTATAGGTCCGCAAGCTCGGCGAGTACGCGCAAGCTTTAATAGACGAGCGGACGCGCGAAATTACGCGGACCGAGGTTCTCCCTTCCTCCGGCCCCCCTTCTACCGTGATTGCGCGCCTGATTGGCAGTCAAGAGAGTCCGTACGCGTCTATGTATGTATGTATATATAGGTAGGTGAAGCGAGCTCGTGTGTAATCGTTGTTTTAACCGATGGCAAGCACAAGCAAGCAAGCGCGCGTTGAGAGTGGACTTTGGGACGAGCGACGATTGTCGGGGTGTAGAGAGAGAGAGAGAGAGAGAGAGAGAGAGAGACGTTTGGGAGTTGCTGAGAAGTTGTCGAGGAGTTTGCGAGCTCGAATCTTTTGTCTACTGTGAAACGGAATAGGTTGTTTATCGTTCTAATGAAATGAGGGTTAATATATTGAAATTTGTCGTTTTGCTTCGAGATTTTTATAGATTCTTGTTCATTACTATTTTATTTTATTCTTTAATCACGTTTTTAATTAAAATATTTAAGAAGATGTATTCTTATTACATTTTTCCTTACACATACTTTGCATTTGCATTTGTAGGTTTATCTTTCATTATTATTATTTATTGTTTGACGACACATTGTTATATTAACGATACATTTTTTTAAACTTTTTTTATTTCTAAAGGTACAGGAATAAATTTGGTTTGTAACTGGAATAAACTTCATAAATTCAAGTTTGTAAAAATGGAATATTGGTTGAAAATATATTATCTAGTAAATTATATTTGCACAACTGCAATAATTATTCTAGTACTTTGAAATAAAGTAATTACTACCCAATCACGCAAGTTACTTCGGTATAATAAAAACTAAATGTGTTCTTGCGTACTTCGACATAGCAAATTGTCATCTTGAAACTTGAGAACCGAGACGTTGATGCGTACTCCTCAGAGGCGTTCGGGACGAGAAAGAAAAATAATGATCAGCTTAGAATTACTTAACGAACCTATCGAAATGACATGAGTTATGGATTGTGTCGTCACGTGCGTGTCCCCTGGGGTTAGCAAGTGGTGGAGAGAAAAGTGTAAGATTAAATTAGGCGACTTCACCGTGTTGTAGAAATTGATGGAGAAAAATTATTGCGAAATAAATAGCTGATCGGGATAATTGACTGTTTTCAATTAGCACAGCTTATTTGTTGGAAGGTTTTTATCTCTTTAAAGATACGATAATGATCGTTGTCAATTTAGATATATCTTCAAGACAATCGAAAAGAAAAATAAGGATGATTATTTCTTGTTAAAGTGTTCTAGAAGGTTGATAATAAATTGGGAAAATAAGTTCTCCGAGTTTTAGAATGATTTAGAAGAAAGTACCTGTTGAAAACTTACCATTATTTTAACCAGGGATGTCAAAAAGGATTGTTTGAAAAGTATCATATCATGTTCTTAAATAACTTTACTCATATCAAAATAATTGATATAGTTGGTCAAGTAAAAGAAGGAATCATGTGGTACTTTATTTGTTAATCTAAACAAGAAGGGTAATTACTTAATCATTCACTTTCATATACACTATAAGAAAACTTCCATATATATATATACAATGTGTACATTTGGAAACTCAAAATATAAACACAGTATATCAATATATATGGAAATTTTCTAACAGTGTACCAATAAGTCATTGTACGAAATCATTGTTTGTTGAAAAAAATATTATCCATGATATATTTTGCTGTAAACTCGAAAAGCAGCTAGTATACAATGTAGATAAAATTTTATCAGAATATGTTTTTCAATATAGACTAAAAGATTAATACTCAAATAAGCTTTTAAGTTCAAAACAATTAACTAAGAAAAAACTTTAGTACAAATGTAGTAGAGGGAACCCGAACCCGTATTTAACAATATACATCATATTTCTCAAACAGTTATTTATTAGGTTTATCAATGGTTCTATTAGAAGAATAACTCTTATAACTATTCTACAAAACAGACCTATTTTCTCTATTTTTTTTATCCAAAAAATATATTTTTAGATATGCCATAAAGCAACGAAATGTACAGCAGATGTGTATGCGTGGATCCAGATTTACCAAAAAAAAAGAGAAAAATTATCAAACTGACCTAGTTCTATGTGTACACCCGAAATCCCCCCACACCGAAAAACAAGAGTGGACCATTAAAAATTCACACAGCTTGTATACCTGCCCAAAAGTCCGCGCGCTCCGTTCCATGCCCGCTTCTCATCAACAATTCAAGCCTCGAAATATACACATATACACATAGTTATATACATATCTATATACACAGACGTACACACGTGCCACAGCACAAAGTCCACAAAGACAAACAGCTGGGCTTGCGCCTTTCCCCGGCCCTTTGCATTTCGTTAATAACGACAACAACCGCATTAGAAAGCGCATAAATAGCTCAGAGAGAGAGAGAGAGAGCACACGAGGCCGCGGGGGCTAGAGGTAGTAGCGGCTTATACGTCTAATAGGGAAACACGCGCGTGCGCACGCCGCGGGGCCAAACGGAATAGCCGAGTGTGTGCCGCAAAGGTCCTTTGTGCCTGTCCGTCTCTCTCTCTCTCTCTCTTTCTCCGTAACGTAAATAGCACCCCACGTCCGATTATCCCCAGTACGCGATTCATAATGCAAGAAAAACGGACGGCGCGATTACCCGTCTCTGAATTTTCCTGGCTTTTCACTCACCGCGTGCACTGCAATTTGCCGCTGCCGTGATACGCTCGCGAAGTGTTGATCCTCTTGTAAGGGATTATCGCCGCGGATAATGGGATGTTTGGAAAATTAGCCGCTTACTGATTAATGAGCGTATTCGTCGGAGTATGCGCAAACTCGTGGGGAGAGAGAGAGAGCCGGGGGGGGGGGGATATTATTGTGTATGCGTCGATGCTGTGCGAAAGAGTAAGAGTGTAAAGGTTGATGGGCTGTACGTGTATATATGTTGGTTAACGATTGCCCGAATACTGCCACGAGTAATTACTTCTGCGAAGCCGCTGATTTAATTATTCGACGATGAATTCGGAGGAAATATAATGCGAATGGTCGAGTGGTTCGCCGGTGGATGATGGTTATTGAATTTTGCAAAGCAAACGGAATGTATTTATATAATTACGTTCATGTATATAATTGCTATGAATTAGATTCGAGATATAGATTAAATTACTGATAAATGCGTAATGTATTGTAAACGGTTTTTTCTTTTTTTAGTCTGTCGATAACTGAATATTCCACTGAAGGCAAAAGTTTAGATACTTAGCAGTTTTTTGCCAGCATGAGAGTTGTACAAAGACGTATTATTCAATCTTTTTGATATGTGACGGCCGATCTCAAACGAAGTGCACACACACATACGTTAGAAAAAGCGAGTGAAAGGAAGAGAAAAAGTTGTTTCCAGAAGGTTGTGTGAGCAGCGTGGATCAAGACAGTAAATATATCGCTTGTCAAAACTTTATTACGCTTTTATGTACAGAAGTCCTTCGGGTTTTAAAGAACTTTGACATATACGCAATAAGATACTTCCATCCTTGGTGTCATGTAAGAAATCTATGCTTTGACATGTGAATATGTAGAAAATGAGATTATATACTTGATTGCATCTAATACAATCAACCAAAATGTCGAAAAGGTTTATTTTAGATCTAGCTAATTGCAACACTAATTTATATTCTATAACTTATTGATTTCTTATTATCGATTTTTAATCTACTACTGTGCATATATAAAAATATTATTAATGCAAAACTAAAGGAAATTATTCAAGTTACAATGGACTGTCGTTATCAAACTTTTTACTATGTCAAAAAATTCGCTTTTAAATATATTCCCCACAATCCGCGAAGAAGCTATTCACAATAGATCAAGTCCACAGGCATGTCGTGTATGTATATACACCTCTTTTGAAGCATCAGTCAACCACAAGAGTCGACGATCCGAAAAGAAACAAACCAGCACCCCGCAACACTAAAAAGCAACCAAGACACGTTGGGTCGAGGAAGATCGGGAAAAGGAGGAAAAGAACACGTGAGATGTACGATGTATACATACACATACACACGCATGTAAAGTGTATCGCCCACAAAAGGGTAATAGAGGTATAGGTACACGCGTACGGCCGGCGTTTCTCCTGCCGGCGGCGGGTCCCATGTGCCCGTCACGGGTTTTACAAGTCCATAAAAAGAGGAATTTCCCGGGGACTGAGTTAAATATTGCCCGCGGCGCGCACTGAATTTCAAGCGTTACTGCCACACCACCGCCTCCACCGTTGCTACCGGCCCCGAACAAACAACTATACGCGTCCATGTAAATTGTCCTGCTTCTCCTTTTTCCTTCCTCTCTCTCTCTCTCTCTTACTCTCTCATTAGGTCCAAGCGTACGCAGCTGCCGCGGTCGAGGAATCATTGTAAATCAGGCTTTTTAGCTGCAGAGCGTCGATGAGACTTCAGAGATGCGAGACTCTGCCTTCTACTTGTTCTTTTCTTCTGCGTCGCGTCTTTCCGCTGCTTCTTCTGGAGGAAAAATGCGTCGGAGAAAGAAAGAGAGAGATTGTGTCCGTATTTCGGGGCGTTTTACTTTTGCATGAGAGCAAGGAGGAAGAAGAGTAGAGGGCATTAGACCGTATGGGCGGATGATTCTTACGCCGGATGGCGAAACTCTTCCGGGAGAAGAGGCTGAGAGCTTGAGTGGAGCTTAACGGTAATTTAGGGGGGAGGGGAGGAAGGATAGTTTCCTTTTCACTTAGCTTATACCTTATTTTAATTTAATTTATGGAATATGTGGTGGTTATATCGTAGTCGTGGAAGCGCTGTTTGATACTTTTTCTCTTTTATGTTGGTTCGTGAAAATCTTATGGAAAAATTTGTATGCTTAGGTGCATGCTTAGGATTTTAAGACGATTGGATCACTGAATGATTTTATTGGAAATTTGGTAGTGTTCTGTAAAAAATAATGTGGGAAATTGTATTTTGATTGAAAGAAGCATTTATAAATTGCCATAAACATATTGACTACCACGACCGAAGAAGCTATTAATCATTTACTAAATGGTCATCTCAAACTTTGAACATAAAAAAATAATTTAGTATTAGTCTGCTCAATTTAACTTTATTCGTTACTCTATTCTAATTAACCTTCTGACCGCCGGTATGGCGCCTTTAGGCGCATAAGATTAAAAATAAGCCTTTAATATCATTATTAGTGTAGTTCCAAAAACATATACTGGATTGAAATCAAGATTATCACATTCCCTTTCGAATACAGTTAAGCATATATTTATTTTTAAAAGTCAGTACACTAAAGAAATTCATTTTTCTAAAAGTTTACATAATTCTTATAAGAAAAATAAAAAGTAAATTGCAGCATTGTATAGCATGCCGATAATAGTTTTATAGTAGGTCTGATCGGAATAACAGAGCCGATAATGCGCCGATGATAAAGCTGCGAAGATTGCCAGTAGTTTGGCAGCTCCGAGCAAATGGAGGCCGGAGTATTATCAGCGTTTCCGCTTTATTCGCCCTCCCACTGGCACAACGACAAAATTTATATACGAAAGAACCGAGATTTCCTTTCGGGCTGTTTAATCGGGCAGTCGAAATCTCCCAGTCATTCATTTCCAAAACTGACTTCCAATGAGATTAATAATAATAATAATATAGGTCATTTTGAATTTACAAACCTCTAATTGGAAAGTATCTATATACTTGATTACAAATATTTATGTAACTGTTCTTGAGTTGATCAACTTAAAAGTATGTAGTTCGTCAAATTTCTTGCAAATATACACATTTAATAAGCACAATATGAAAATATTTTAATTTAGGAAAAAGCATTTAGTTTGTAAAAGATTCATCTACTTTTTTAGTATTTCTTACTTGCAAATTTAGCTGACTATACAATAAATGTATTTCAAACACGAAATTTGATAACCGTCCTTTACACAATATTCAAAAGTTAGTATTACGATCCAAAACTTGTGAAAAGTAGCCACAGCTCAGAGTAACACTACACCTATGTCCTCTTATACCCATGTATCAATACGACTGCATCAGAGTCCATCCCACAAGATATCAACTTCGCGAGCATTACGACATCGGGACTCACCTGTAATCGCACCACCGGGGAAACATGCGTCACGTGCGCTCTCGTTCCCTCGATATTCCACCTGCGCGTCGTTGCTCCAGCAGTCGTATAAACGTATACGCGCAGGGATAATGGCTCCTCTCTCTCTCTCTCTCTTTCTCTCTCTCTTCGGGCACTTATGCAAAAGGGGGCCGAGAGCCGCCGTAAAGAATAAGAAAGGAAGCGAATGCGGACTGGCGTCTCGGGAGGCAGCGTCGTGCTACAACGGAAGCCTTGCCCGATGGATGAAACTCGAGAGAGAGAAAGAGAGAGGAAAGAGGAGAAAGTGCAAGCTCGGGCGCTGAAGTACCTACTGTATAAAGCGGGATGAGGAGGATAGAGAAGGTGAGGTATACGGTTAGGGGGAGGATTCGTCCTTTTTTCGCAGGCTCGCGCGGTTATGCGAGTGGGGAGGAATTTCAAGGGATGGAGATACTCGTTTTGCACGTGTTCTATGTGCTTTTTGTGAAAGAGAAGTGGTGGTTAGGCGTTTGTCAGGGAATCTATTTGGGAGACTGAGGTAATGGCTCGGATAATATAGATGTATATAGAAAGGAATAGGTTACGAAGTCCGAAAGTTTACTTATAATTTAGATGAATTATTATTCTCAATAACTTTTTAATATAATTTCACATCTCTCAAAATCATCTATTTCATTATTTTACCATATTTTATTATTTCAACACGTACACTACTTTCATATATTTTAACATTTGCGATATACAAAATAATAATTAAAACATCTTAAAAAATAAAAATTTATCAATGATAATAATTTATTTATATTGTTCATAAAAAGACACTATTTATAATTTTATCGAATATTTCTGCAGCACACTGACAGTCATTTTTTAAACTGAGCAATTTCGCGACAAATGAACTATATAAAATACAAAGCGAAAAAGATCAAATATATGTCAAAAGCAACAAAAGTAAAATAGAACAATCCACGGGAGGCGAACCACCATCACATTCTCTTTTTCTCTCTCTCCCACTCTCTCTATCTCTCTTGCAAATTCCGCGAACTACTCGAAAAAATTTGCAAAAACAACACGCATATATATATATATATATATATATACGTCGCGCGTGGGTGCATACCGGTGCCAAATAAAATTACACCGCGTACGCGCTCTCGCCAAAAGCGTTGCAAAAATCCAGCATGAATTTTATTAACGCCTGTTCATCAATAACAGCCTTTTCTTTGATGCAACTGCACGTATACGCGCGTGTCGACCTCCATTGTGGTAATTGAAAAAGAAGGGTACAACGATGACAAAAAAAAAGGAAAAAAAATAGCATCCACGTTCGCGCAAAATCCGCGGGTGAGCCTTTGACGCGAGTGAATCGCCAGGGCAATTTTCCCGCGTTCTCTGCCTCTCTCTCGCTCTCTCTCACTCTTTCCTCCCCGCATGTTGCAGCCCGCGGGCGACATTTCATTTTTAAATACTTTGAAGAAGTTTAATAAATACGCGTGTAGACGAGCAGGCGCGGGACAAAAGATTGATTTCGAAAAAAAAAGTTGATCCCGTGTGCTCAGATATATATATATATATATATATATATATATATATATGTGTGTATGTGTGTGTTTGCCAGTATAGTCGAGAGCTGAGCTCGCTCGTGCTTTTTTTCGCACCCGCTTTTGTCGGCGAATGACGTAAAGGGGGATTTAGCGGCTGTCATCATTAGTTGATTGAAGTTTAAAAATTCAGCTGCTGTGTATCTGCGTGCATTCTTTTATTCCTCGCTTCAATGCAATATGGAAAATTGAGAGAGAAGCTGATTATTAAATTTGAAATACATATAATATACGTCGAATAAAATTTATACGTATTTCAAATTGATAATTTTATGGATTGATAATTTACTGAATTTTCACAAAATAAGATTAATTTTTTGGTTATTGGCGTGCGTTTCTTCCAACAACGATATCAATCATTAATTTAGCAGCCAAATGCCAATTAATAATCGAGATTCAATTGTTAAAGACGTAGCTTAACTTCTTTGATGAACTGATCGAACGCATTTGGACTGAATAATAAAGAAATCAAAGGGAAATATTTTAATAATTGAAACCGCAAAGTGCTATTAAGAGAGTGAATATTTTATCGGGATTATTGTGAACCATCAGAGCTATAAATGTTTGTCAGTCACCTGTCAGTCACTGATGATCCAGATTAAACAACCACATATTATTATTGTGGCCACTGGGTAACCTAGAAAAGCTCGACGTTGTTTTGCTATCATTATTTATCACAGATTAACTGAGAGTAAAGTAGAATGTGCAGTTGAAGGAATAATTTATGTATAAACCACATCTGAAATCATCACATTTTGTTTAAAAACTAATGTAATTTAATAAACGAATCTTAGAATAAATGTTTTTATATATTTCATTGTTAATTCCGTGAAGTGGAAAATTCGGATTCGTTAAAATTCATTATCATAATTGAATTGGCTAGCATGTATTGACTGACTTTAATAAACTAATTAGATTTTAATGTTTTGCTTTGAGCCCTCTAATTCCTGTTTTTCCTTTACCGAGCAATACGAATCGCGCAATCGAACTCATAGGACGCCAATGCATTGAAAACTGATTATATTTCAAAGTCAATTAAAATTTGATGCTGAGCATAATTAGCATTACATACTTCCCTCATTCGCAACAAAATCGGCGGTATGAACTGTTTCCAATCATCGATTTAACGCACAATAATAACGCCGTACTTAATTAAGGGTTTGCATTATTAAACGATTAAATTTGCTTTATTAACTCATTCAATTAGCAATATGAAAACGAAAAAAAGTTCCAGCAGATTGCCGTTGAAATTAATAAATTTGAAAGGGTCAATGTAATCCACGGACTTTTACTATTTTGTCTTTGATGCCTCGTGCAAATCAGTCATTTGCGACTCGTTTTAGGCAAAGTGCAAAACCATCGTATTCCAGAAGCTCGTAAATCTTCCGAACTTTTATCGTGTGCTTGAGAGTTTTACGAGGAAAAAACGTAACATATTATGTAGAAGGTCAAGGCTTACTTTTTTTTATAAGATTAAGCAATTGCTCATATATATATATTCGTTTAATAAAGTCCGTATACAAACTTCTACAAAAAAAGGAAGTATGTTTTATACCACAGAAGAACCAATCATAGCAATGAAAAATTTCAAAAACAATCTTCCATTTCACTCACCGATACCTTTTTTCCACCATTAATTAAACACTGCCACCCCAACGTATATAACATATGGTAATATAATTGTTCTGCATCCACTTCAAACAAAATGTGCGCTTGCTTTGCAAATCGTTTTCACCGCATGCAGAAATATTTGCTACTGCTTCCACACGCGCATACCTGTAACAATTACAAACATTAATAAAAAAGAAAAAAACGAAGCAGCGAGAGAATCTCTCTCTCTCTCTCTCTCTCTCTCGTGGTTATTGTAACTCTCACGTCGGAAACAAAGCCAGCGCACAACGGAAACCTATTTACAAGACATGTTATTCAAACGCGCGCTTCGTCAATACAGTCCCCATTCGGTTTTACTACAAAGCGAATTCTCCTTCTCTCTCTCTCTCTCTCTCTCTCTCTCTCTCTCTCTCGCTCTTTTTCTCCGAGCGGCAACAAAAGAGAACGGCGCGTGCGCGCGTAGAGGAGCGCGCGCGCGCGGCTTGCAAAAGATCCATTACATCGACGCATTTGTAAACCGCGCGCCGCGCGCGTGCAATTGCAAACAGACGTCGAATTCGCGCTTTTATGCTCTCGCATACATTGTTGTATACTTATACATATATGTATATATATATACATATATATAAACATATACATACCTACGTGTGTGTGAGAACGCGCGAATACATTAACTTGATTAGAGCGCTCGAGTATTCCCGTATTACCGCGAGAGCGCAAACAACAGTGGCGGTGGCCTGATCCGGGCGTTGTCAAGAAGCTTTTCGCTTCGACGCGGGGAGACATCGTAAAAGTGCGCCAGGTGATTTCGCCTGCGGAGAATGCGAATGCTTTTAGCGTTAATAAATTATTATTATTATACAATGACCTATTTTTTCTTTTTTTTGGTCACGTTGCTTCCTTCTTCCTTATTCCACCTGCAAGAGTAAGGGGGGAAAAAAAGAAGAAAAGAGACGTTTCCCATACAGGAATAAAAACGCGGTTGACGCTCGGTTAATGAGCTTATTTGATACTTAGCTTTTAAGCGGGTAAATTGTTGTATTTATTGTTATTATATACGCGTTATTTTACGATACCGCTGTTGGAGTTTATATTGCATGCATTTTTTTTTATATGTTTCAGGTGAGTACATTTGCGTACATTATACGTCTGTATGTAAGTCGTCTTTGTGTAAATAAATTTATTTCAATATTTAATTGAGCCGATATGAAAAAAACGAATACATGCAAAATAATATATAAAGTAACACAATGATGTGTACAAATGTCGTATTTGTATTTTATGAAAAATATGAAGCTTTGATAAAAAAATTGGTGATATTGTTGAAAAATCTTCTGCTACAAAACCGCTGAATAAGGTTACAACGCACATCATCACCAAACAGTGTAAATCCAGTTTTGTTTATTTCCACAGCCAAAGTAATGGCTACAGAACCGCCGAATAATTACATGGTAATTATCAATAAAGACCTACGCGCTAAACACTCGCGGATCCTTCAACCCTTCGCGTGTACCTCATAAAAACTAATCTCTCGAAATCCTCATTCCCGCGGCTATACATCCCAGTAAACCATACGCGCTGCCTAAATCGCCGCGAAACCATTTCAGAAAGGTAAACACAAACAGCCTGACCCAATTACCCGGCTCTCCAAAATCAACAGAACCAGAAGCGAGGCACCAGTAGCACTTCCTCCTCTTCCTCCTCCTCCTCGCGAAATAATTATTATTTCGTTGGCGAAACGTCTCCGGGGCGCGGAGCAACAGCAGCAGCAGCTGCGATAATGCCGAGTCTTCCCTTGGGGGGCGAGCATACGCGCAAGCGCAAACGTTGTATATGTGTGTATATACATGAAAAAGGCAGTTTACGACGCTCGTAAAGATTACGGAGCGATGGGCCGACGACGCCGTTAAGTTGCACACGTGAGCGAGAGAGAGAGAGGAGAGAGCGGGTGGACATATGAAAGCAGATGGAAAGGAAGAGCTGAGGGAGAAAGAGCTAGTGGGTTGTTGAGCTATTAATGTGAATGTGAATATGCTGATGCGATTTTGGTAATGATCGGGTCGAGATCGTGATTAATGAAATTAATCGGGATTAATGAATATACGGTTGACTGTTCAGTAACTTGATGGGGATGGTTTGTATTGAATGTAGACGAATATCTTGTCAGGTAGCACATGCCTTAATGCTATAAAGCATTTGGTCTCATATTAATTCTTAATTGAAGATTTGAGAAATATAAGGAAATGCCTAATAAATGAGGAATATAGTGATTGAACAGCAGTAAAATTTTGCAACAAAATTATGTTAAAACTACTGTTATTGAAGAGAAAATAATCTATTTCTTGATGTTATAAAAAAGGAACCGACGAATATAGTAAATGTATCTTAAAAAAATAAATTTTTCATTTAAGGCGATGTAAGACCGAAAATAACCTAATTTTATTATTTATTTTAATAAAATTCGAACATTTATTTGGAAAACCAAGTCTGTCAGGCGCTCCGTGTGTCTAAAGTAATTGTCATAGCAATTCCATGAGATATGCTCCTTTTGAAATAGATGAAAATTCTAGGAATACAGATTCCTACTTACCGACATCGCGGTTTTTATTTAACTAAATAATTTTTAACTATGTTTTTTTTTTTCAAAAAAAAGAAGATTGTCAGGCGCTCCGTATATATAAATACTATACTCAAAAGAAATTTGGAGTAAATTCATTAGTATTTACAAAAGTTATTCACATTCTAAAATTATGTCGGTATGTCACATCACATTAAAGTTCTAAACATAAATTCAACACGAATGTGTATATATAAATTTTGCTAATTAAAATATAATCTATATCAGAGTACTCTTTATCCCAGCAACTCGGAATCCTAGCCGCTAATAACTTCCCTCTCTGAAAAAAAAATTATACACCCTCGATTTCAAACCTCTCTAGCAGCGCCACGCTGCGTGTTCTCACCATTAGGAACTCATCCGAAAGAACTCGCAGCCACAAAATTAATTCTAGCCTCAACCCACTGCACCTCTCTCTATCTCGCTCTCTCTTTCCGCACAAACGTGTTTTACTCTCAATTATTTTTTGTGCAGCCCCGCACGCGTGGATTAACGCACACGCGGCATCGCCTACGGCGTTCGCCAAAAAATAAAACGAGTGCGGACGCCTGGGCAACGAAAAAAATAAAGAGAGAGAGAGAGAGGGAGAGAGGTGGAATCGCTAAAAATTTGCATGAAAGCCAACGGGGTATAGTCGTGTTGCGCGGTCGCTCGCGGTAAAAATGCAAATTTCGCAATGTGCGCGTGTGGATCGCCGAAGAGAGAGTGTGGCGCCTATGGCTCCGGCCAAGAATGAAACACTCGCGTGCTGCTGCTGCTGCGTGCAGGCTCTCTTTGTTTTCGCTGATGGTCTCTATCTCCCCGTAGAACTGGCCCGCGCAGTTTTCTCTTTAGAATAGCACTAAAATATTGGATAACGTTGTGTTTTAATGCTTGATTTTTCATAAGTGGGAGGGGTAGCCAACCAACGATCGTGCGGTTGAGCTTTGGTACTGAAAAAAAAAGAAAAGACGAGCGCGCGTGAGTTTATTCTTGCTTTGGAAATATAATTAAAGTAGCGAATGAAAATAAAAGCTACATTACCTTTTGGATGCAGATTATTTGAATTGTTCATTCGAGATTACTGAGTTTTATGTATAAAAAGATGTTGGATGGTTTTGAGAATACAGGAATTATAAGGAATATTTTTTTATTTAATCAAATATAGTTATAGTGCATCAATATAAATAATATACCTAAAAGGTAAAATTTGTATGGCAAGGTATGCTTTCATTCACATATTCAATAGGGTTATCGATACTTTGAAACAAGGTATGTTGATATTTAAAGGAATAAAATTCCATGATAAATTAAAATCACATATCTCGAAACTAAACTAGTTTCCGAAATCCTTTATTAATGTTACACAGTATAGACAAGAGGAATCTGCGTAATCATTTTGATCTCTAAAAGCAGTTTTAAAGTTGAAAATTGACAATGTTTCAATTGTACATTACATTTCCCGCTATTCGGTAATTTACATTTTCATTGCTCATATACAATTACATACTGTTATGTACGAGAAAAAGAGGAGTGAATGAAATGAATAATTATTTAAGCCATTCACTGTTTCTTAAAAATTAAAAAATTGTATTTGTATAGTGAAAACTTATCCTTAAATCGTTGTCGAAATAAAAATGTTTTGAAAATGACAAAGAAAATAAATTAAAAATACAAATTCGTGTCGCTGTTGACTATGAAAATTTTAAGCGAACAAAAGAATTATGTCAAATCGCGTTTTAAGAACTTCATTTTTATTCTGTTAAAAAACATGCAATTCTTATAGTAAACTGCATTTTCTTGGATGCTTTTTCAAGCTTTTTATATGTTATAATAATAACTTTTTCCGTTTTGCTATAATAAATTGTATTCATCATTTATTTATATTTTTCAAAATAACATTCACAATTATAAATACGTTTATTACAATAATAAATAGAAAACCTATTAACTTATCCGTCAGTTTAAATAGAGAAAACTATCGTCCATGATTAAGCTTATCGCAAATGCGCTACATCTTCAATTTACATTTCGCATGCAACACCTTATTTCCATACGGATTTACGCCACATCTTCGAAAGCACACCGACGAATAACCGTCATGCTTTCCTCACACACGCATGCTCATTGGCCAAGTTCCACCGATATCTCCGAAAACTGCGAGCTGCTCTCTCTCTCTTTTGGCCCGACAGTGGCGGAAAACGGCGAAAACCCTCGGGACGCGTAGCGCATCTCCTTTATTTTGTGCCGCGATATCCGGACGGGAAAATATAATTGGCCAGAGTAGGAGGATACTCTCTCCCTCTCTCTCTCTCTCTCTCTCCCCCTCTCTGTGCAGTCGTCGAGCTCGTTAATGAAATTAATGTTTTGCCCGCGGGATAATCGAGTTCTGCCGGTGTTTCCTGCCTTTCTCTCTCTCTCCCTCTCTCTTTCTTCTTCGGCTATGTTTTTTTGGTCTTCTTTTGCAGAGTGGATATTCATTTCGTTGATTTTATTTCAGAGAAGGATAATGGAGTGAATTAGATTGTTTAGCTTGCATGAAGGATAAGTAGTTGTCGTATATTTCGATTCAAACATGTTTTAAAATGGTTATTTCCGTCGCGGAAAAATCAAGAGTTTTGAAAACTAACGAATGGAAATTATTGTACCATTGGCAATTAATTCGATACGAATATATTTTTTATTAGGTTAACGGATTGTTTTAGTTAATGAAAACATTGTCGGAAACTATAATTGGTTGTTGTAAACAATTATTTTTTTTTGTATTTGGTAGAAAAATATGAAAAAACGTGTAATTGATTACTTCTAAAAGATTTATTATAAAATGCAGTATGCTCACCGATAGAAGGGAAAAATTTTTAATTAAACCAGTACTGTTTGTACTTTAAATAACTTACTATAATACCATCAAAATGATAGAAAAAAATTTACGCATTTCCCCGTAATGTTTATATTCAAAGCTCTTCAATTTTGTAGCATATCTGCATGACTATTCAGCAAAATAGAGAATTTAATCGAAAGTCCGATTGAAAAAACTAGATACGAAAAAAGAAATTTAAATGCAAATCGCGCCAAAAAAAAGCAGGTAACGTGTGCACTCGCACATTCTTATTATCTACGCCAGCCAAAAGAGCGCAGGAAAAACCTTCACTCCTAAAGTACAGCCCTTTCCTATTGGCCCCCTTCTCTCTCTCTCTCTCTCTCTTCTACCATCCAAACGGTAAACAGCACCACCGGTTATAAATTAGACGCGAGAGCCTCTTGTTCCAGATTTGTCGTTTCGCCCATCCCCTCCTAAAAACTTCGACTTCATAAATTAAATCCGCTCTGCGCGCCACTGCTGCTGCTGCTGCTGTTTTTTTTCGTACGCTCCGCTGGATATATATTCTGCAACACTTCGATTCCGCTCGTGCGCGCGAGAGCACCGCTGTCTCGAATATCGAAAACGTATAAACCAGACGCGCGGATATGCAAATGCCCTCTGAGCGAGCGAGCGTCGATGCGGCGCGCATCTCCTACGCCACCGTGCTCACGGCAGTTCGGTGTCGCGCTACATGCTGGAAAATGCGGGAGAGAGTGGGAAAAAATTCTGGTATGGGAGAGGGAGAAAGAGAGAGAGAATAATGGAAGTGGAATGGCAGAGTGGCGCCGTTGAAGAAAATGGGAGAGTGTTAGGGTTAGCGAAGGAAAATGGAAGATTGGAACAAAAAGTCTGAATGATAGTTGTATAAACAATGGGGGTTTGGTATTTTAATTGTGAATGAGAAAATAAATATTGATGCGTAATTTGGGTGTGAAGGATTATTAACTGTCAATTATATTTTTGTAACATTTCTATAGTTACGGCCGTTGAAGGTGAATGGAATGTAAAATCTGCTTGTTAATTTAAAAACTTGCTATACTTAAGATACTAAGGGTATTATGAGATTCAAAGTTTTGTTCTTTGTGCTATTCGTTAATGTAAGTTAAATTAAATTTTTTGTGCAAAAGTAATTTCAAAGTAAAAATTACAAATTACAAAAAAGGATAATTCAAAAGTCAGAGACATTGTATATATACTAAAAGTACAGAAATATCATGTTTATGTTGATGTGCAATTATAAACTATTATTATTGTAAGCGACGCGACAGGGATCGGTTATATATGCGCACTCCCATGTCAACTGCTCCAAGCGTAGCAGTCATTACT
>JAWWEQ010012581.1:0-39660 GCA_035583055.1 Torymus tubicola | reverse complement strand
ATATATATACATTAATTTTTTTTAATGTTATTTACGCGCACGCGTCGTTGCACAATTACAGCCTACATCTATATATATATATTCCTAACTATACGACACACTAAATACACACAGGCACAGCTTGGCAACGGCAACGAATTTCGACGACAACAACGATGCTGTTGATGATGATGATGATGATGCTCACCGTTGCACGTCTTCTTCCATGGTTCCTTCATCTTGTCGCTGTCGCTCGAGAACTACTGACTGCCGCTGCGAAGCAGAGCCCGGGCCTCTAAGCCTTAGCTGCGAAACCTCCCACTCTCTTTTTACTCTCCCGTATAGCGGTGTGGTAGTATATAGCCGTAACGGTGCGCGCGCTCTCCGCGGTATATACCTATATCATGCCGGTGGAGAACCTTTCACCGGCATGTATATATGTGTGTGTGTGTGTGTATAAGGTAGAGACTCTATCCCCACCTATATATCCTCTCACACAGCCCCCACCGAGTCATGGTCGAGAAAGTTGCTGGGTCAGGCGCTGCTGCTGTTGCTGCTGCGGCTGTGTGGCTGCACCAACGTGAGTCATGAACTATTAAAGTGCGCAAAGCGATGGATTGTATATAGAGAGAGAAAGAACGTACTGTACGTGGTATGTATGTATGTATATGTGGGTAGGAAAAAGAGAGACGATAAGGAGAAGAAAGAATGAAAGAGAGAGAGAGAGAGAGAGAGAGAAAGATAAGGTGAGGTTCAGGTTCCTGGTGCGGCGTTCGGTTGCTAAGCGCTGCAGGTGCTATGGTGTTGTATGTAGGCGATATATATGTATATATACGAGTTGTCGCTGACCGAGAGTATAAAACTGTGTCAAGCTGGGATATAGGGTTTGTTGGTGAGATTTTGTATTAGTGATGATGAGCACCGCTGGGGGGAGAAGCTATATGAATAATGTAGCGTAATCTTTTAATAAGATTTTAATGTTGTAATAGATGATTAAGGAGATTTCATTGTTGTTAATGTACTACTACTGTGATGTTCGTGGTTTATAAGGCCATCTGGTAGCCATTTACTGGTGTATATAGATGAATATGCTGAATAATGGAATTTTATTTGAATAGATTGTTTCGTTGGTATATTTTCGTTGCGAATTATTATAGTATCTGATAATATAAAAATGCCGAATGTGTTTGTTATTGTAGATAAACCCTTGAAGTATATGGTAGACTTATAATAACCGATTTTTAAGCATACTGTTGCACATACTTCAATTTCATACACGTACTATATTACAATCATTTCTATATACTTATCACCAAATTTTACCAAATTATTTCACGACGTACCTCACACCAGGCCCTTTTTATTTTAGAAACCCCCTAAGTTTCGTGTATATATACGCAATTACGTTATTTTCATAAAATAAACGCTCTTTACCCAAGCCTATCCTTCCACAAATTGCCCCCCTTTGAGATTAGCATCTATTATAAAAAAAAGTCTCTCTCCCATTACAGAAAAACCTTAATTCGGAAGATTCTGCCTTATTAACTTTTGAGAAAAAGAGAGAGAGGTAAGACTCCGCATTCGCAGCTTGTTGTTTGTCCACAGTTATGTCATTTCCCCCTCTGTAATAACCATTTTTTATTCATGGCCGCGCGCACTTTCGAGTTAATTATCTCTCTCTCTCTCTCTCTCTCTCTCTCTCGTACTCGCCGCAAAGACGCAGTGAGTGTCTAAACCCAAAAGATCTTCGTCATTACTATAAGAGCCTGCGACGTATAGAGATAAGAGGAGAAAAAAAAAGTTAATTTTCCGTAATAGGCGCTTCTTTTTTTTCGTATATATATACACACTTTACAACGCCATTGCGAGAAAGCTCGAAAAGTCGAAGATTCTTTCTTCTCCAATTATCCACCGACGAACTGAATGCATACTTAGGAGATGATTTTCTATGCGAGACGAGGCGCGCGACGTGATGAAGAAAACTGCACGCACAGACTATGTGTGTGTGTGTGAACTGGCACAGAGGCTACAATTAAAGAGAAATTAAGTGTTTAATATAGCCGTGCGCGTCACTTTTTTTCGTCTGTTCCTTTCAGAAGTGAGTGATCTCGTGAGTTAGGTTCGGAGTCTTGTTTTTCATTTTTAAATTGCTTTGTTTTCGAACACGATGCGCGCAGGCAGCTGCGGGAAAAATGAACGGCTGAGAGCTGGTCTACTTTATTGAGATTTTTATCGGTCGAAAACGTTAATGATCTGTGATTCGATCGTAATTGAAACGAATATTTTTTATAATACGCTATTATTTATTAACGGTAATAATATACCGTTTGTTTAATAGTTTTGTACAGTAAAGTCTTAAAAGGTTTAACGCATTATTTTTCATTAAATTAATATTCCTGAACTGACTCTATATAAACTCTGTTAAATTATCACCTCTATACCATAAAAAGAAACTACCAAATAAGATTCCAGAAAAATGTAAAAGTTTAAAACCTTTATATAGAATCTTCCAACACTGGTAACGCAGCTACCAAGAAAAACCGCCGCACTTTTAGTCTCCACCTCGAAATGTTTAACCGCCAACTCTCGGCATCTTCATCCTCTCGAAAAACCTAATGAATATATACACGCGAAATCGATCACGCGGTTCCCGCAAAAACCGCATTGTTTTCTTTTTCCCTCCCTTCCTCCGCCTCCCGCTATAGACCGCCGCTAAACCAACCGGTATATCAACCATCATCCTCTCTTTCTACCTCTTCGAAAAGAAAAAAAACGAAGCAACCGAATCGAGAAACTCTCGAAGGACCTCGAAATCCAGTTTTGCGACGCATATATTCGCGTGTCGCACTCTCCTTTTTCTCAAGTCATCTCACGTAAAATTTGCAAAGATCGTATACGTAGTCGAAAAACTCGCCTCTGTGTTTCGATCCACCACGAAGGAAAATTCCTCTCGTTGCTATATAATGCCCAAATGTTGTGAAAATGTCGTATGTGCGTGCGAGCGCAAGTATAGTAGTAGCGTGTGTGTAGATATATCCTACACTTGCAAAACTGCGCAGAGCGAGACTGCGGCCGAACCTGCAATTCCCCTGGAAAATTTCGTCAGTGTATACTGCTGTATACTCTCTCTCTCTTTCTCGTGTATACACGCGGTGTTGCGAAATTTTTTTGCGTGTATAAAATTTGAGATTATTGTTGTTATATTGTTTCCTGCGTTATAGGAGAGACTTTTACTTTTTGAGCTGTGTTCTGTAGGCGTTGTTGTCACGTTTATGCATATAATAATGTGTATGTATACCTCGGTGGGATCATTACCTTGACTCGATTATAAACCGAACAGGAGGTTTTTGTATTTCGGAGGGAAAAAAAGGTTCACGGAAGGTCAACCTTGGATGTGCGCGCACCTTTTATTATATATGAACCTTCGGTAGCATATAACATGTACGTGTACGTGCGTGAATTTGTATAGCTGGAAAAGTCGAAAATGTAATTATTAACGTAGCTATATATGCTTTGTACTGCTCTTTTTGAGATCAAGTATGTATATATATGCTATGCTTTTTGTATAACTATTTATTATAAATGTTTTCGAATGACGAAGTGAAAGGTAGAAATGTCTTTAAGTAATCGATTTTAATTACATATGGTATAATGCCTAAAAATAATCCTAATATTTAACTTTTAGATTTACTTATAATATTACACTAAACATGACATCTAGTTCACGCCCTTGTATCAACCAATCGCCAACGATTTTATTATACCCACGCTTCAACATCTTTCAGGCCATGGTATCTTTTTTTCTCTTATAACAAGACTTTTTTAAAATTACTAAAACTTCCTCGTGAACAAACGCGTCGAACCTTGAACATATCATAGAAGTAAAAAAAAAATGTTCGACGTTGCCGCTTCTTCTTCTTCTACTTCTTCGTGCGACGGTAATAAATTATTTTTTTCCAAATGACTTTATTCGCACGGAAAATCGCACTGGCATTTTGTTTTTGTCCGCATGAGTAATTAGATTACACGAATGCATGCTGCACTTTTTTTTTGTTATCTGAAATTACGTTTCTCCTTTCGTTTTTCTCTCTGTTGTACACATGCGCGGATATCCTCAATCGCCTTTTCGCGGAACTGGTATAATACGTGTGCGGACGCTTTATAAAGTTTTCTCCGTTACGAAAAATTCTCGCTTTTTAGAAATTTGAAAAAATTCTCGAGCCGTTTCATTGATATCGGCTTGAAATTAAAATATGTTAATTGTGTAATGTATCGCTAGTGGTATAATATATATTATAGAACGTGATAAATAAACTTAATAAAAGTGATTTCGAAATGTAAAAGTAAATTCTCGTACATAGTTTCAGTCTCGACTAGTTAACGCAGTTTCCTGACCTTTTCCTTTCTTTACTAGAAATACTTCATTCTTTTCGTCGTTATTTATATTGTTTCGAACCTGTGAAAAAGAAAAATCCACGTTTTTGTTTTTACAAAGACAACGACGGTAAAAAGTCGAATGTATTGTCAACGTTAACGTGTCCCAGGTATTTTTCCTTTTTTTTCCACGCACATTCAATATTTTAATACTCACTTAAATTTATTGCATTTTGAATTCACAAGTGTATATATATTCTTCTGAAAAAAATTATGCAAAGCGCTTAAAAAAAAGAAAAGATTATTTATCGTTATCACCTGAACAAAACAATTTTTTCTTTTGCCTTACATAACCCATTAAACTTTTTCATCGAATTCTCCACGCGCGAAACGGAAAGAAATCTCACTTCGCAATCTTGACTATCTCGGAAGAACTGAAATAAAATTCGGCGCGTGCATGCGCTATATATGTATAGGAAAACCTCTCCAGCTGCGGAAGCGATATAAACGTTGAATTTCTTTTTTCTCGCAAAGCGCGTTCGTTACGTTCGCGCGTATATATACACACACTTTGGAAACGGGTTTTCTGCGTGTGCGCACATAGCGGCAGCTTGGTATAAATTTAATGCAATTGTGCGTGCGCACATTGACATTTCACTTTCCCAAGTAAAGAGAGAGAGAGAGAGAGAAAAGAGATAAGACACGTTTTTTGAAAATGATGTGCTTACATAAATGAGATAAGAAGCTGTATATATGTGCGGATACAATTTTTCAAGCAAAGGGATCAGTTCGAATGAAGGTGAAGTTTTGTCAGCGAGGTTGTTTGATTTTTACGTCGATTGATGGCTTTTAAAGGTGACGGTTGAAAAAATGCGCTGTGACTCATATATGTGGGTATAAAATTACAATCACGAGTTCGTGTACGTTATTCTGATTTTTCGAAGTGTCGGAAGAACATAAATTGACATTGGAAAAAATAATTTTTTTGCTTTTTCTCTGGAATATGAATTATTGAAGCTTTTGTGAAAAAATATTATTATTCTAAAGAATATAAAAGCTTTAAAATAACGATTTATAGTGATTGGTAAATAAAATCAGAATGAAAATATCGCGGTAATTACGACAAAGATATAGAAGCGAAAAATTATACTTTAAATTCACTACTCTTTACGTGGCATGTTCGTCATAGGAATCGATAAACGTTTTTCAGTGTAAAACCACATGTTGCCAGAAAGTACTCAATTCCTAGAACTAGAAAACATTCTATTGTGACTGTAACATATTTAAAATAAATTGAAACATACAAATGTATTACTATTTAAATTATTTAAAATTCACGAAATAAGTATTCTTCTAAACCCCTACACACACACATGTCTATATAAAAATATTATTCTAAAGTAACCGCAGCAAAAGACATACATACACTCACTTCTTCGTCTTCATCTCCTCGAGAGCACATCTCTCAGCTCGCTTTGAAAGTAAGTATCGAGTGCGCGCGCGCGTATATGTAAAAGTGAATGTATTTTTAGCGGAGGAGTATACACTCGCATATATATATACACATACGTGTATGCTCCTTTTATGAAGCCGCGCGAGGATACCGATGGTGTTTTCGAAATTGCGGTTTAGAGCGACATTTCTGTTGTTTTTTTTAAATCTTTTTCTTTCATGAAATCACTCGCGTAATTATAATGTTAATTAACCTCACTTGCTAATCGCGACGGGAGAGAGAGAGAAAGAGAAAAAAAATAGAAGGCAATGGAACGAGTTTACTTAAGGTTTCTATATAATGTATTTTTTTTTATTTCTCTACCCTTGCACCGCGGTTGCAATTAACATTTCCATCCTCGATAATGAGTTATTCATAGATAAATTGTTCTCTCACATTATATTCGAGCGTAAAATGTAAAAATATATATATAAATGCAATTGTTTAGTTTATCCCTGTAAATTCCTTCGAACTAGGTCGTCGCAACTAAAGTAAACCATAAATTTTCTTTCCTCTTTCTCTCCTTCTGAATCTATATACGCAGAAAAGTGAGACCCCATAGGTTATGCAAAACAGTGAATTTCTTTTCTTTGCGCTTATAGATCAACAGTTTCTCATCTCACGCGAGAAGAAGAAGAAAAAAAATTCTATTAAAACCACATCGGAGTAATTGCCGATCTAGAAAGTATACATTTATAAAAAGACTTCAACTCAATGAAACTCGGCTGCGCGAGATTGCATTAGAATTCAAATGCTCACGCTTAAATATAATATCGGAGCGCGCGCGACTCGTGGTTCGCAACTTTCATATTTCATCTTGCGGCCCCGTTGCATGTATATATATATATACTATGATGGCTAAAAACTATATGTGCATCCAGTGAAAACCTGTGTGTGTATAATATGGCTTTCCAAAATAATCAATTATTCGGCTGAATACGAAATAGCAAGTTGCAAAGTAACGATATTACGTTAGGTTTCCACACTTGCAATTACAGTAATGCATAATATTTTTCGTATTTTTGTACATATATAAATATTTCCACAGTGTATATGGTAGGTATATGCTAATCATAATTTTACGTTTAAAAAATCCACTGTTAATCGTGCAATTAATTTTTCTTTGTCCCTTTTTAGTAGCCAATGTTTCTTCACGTTCCTTTTTTTTTCTTCGTTTTGATAATTTACATATTGTTTTCAGTACAGCCACGCGTGTTTCCTTACTATTTTTATCGCAATATATACACATTTTACATTTGCGCTCATGTCACGCGGCTATATATGCGAAAATTTCCGTTTTTGATCTCGTGGTTTTTTGGCATTCCAAACATTTATTGTCATCTATAAACTCTCTCGAAAGGTCTGTGCTGAAACCCGCATATTTCCTTCTTTACTGAAACAATTACGAACTTTAGCATACTATTTTTATCGCAATGGCATTTTATATTCTTATGAATCACGCGACGAAAATTTCTTTTCGTTGAATAACAAATTTATCGTAACATTTTATCGCGCTTCTGCTTGGTATATATATATGTATATGTATAATACATTCATTTTTTTAAAACGAAAATATTAAATATTCACTACTTTGACTGCTAAGGTGAAAATGAACTTTTACTTGACATTAGTTTTCTTTCATTTTCATGGCAATACATTTTGTAAATATTAAAATCGTTTCAAAAAGCATAATTTTCTTCTCTTTTTCTACAATAATTATCTATTGAATGAAGAATATTTCACAAGTACTTTTTTTTTGTAAAACTAATAACAATAATTATGCATTCTTTATTTCCACGCTACCACGACTGTATTTAACTTTTTCCACCAGCATTTCTAGAATTTTCATACTTTTATGTGTTGTATTTTATTTGTACAAGTGCAGAAATTAATATAATGAGTTTACAAGACAACAAGGCTGTAATATTAAATATACTTTGTAAATAGAACGTTCACAACACATACTGAACTTATAAATATTCAATTAACTTGAAAGATTTATTAAAAAGTTCTTCGTAAAAATTAATAACTAATGAATTTTTAATTTTAACATATCATTAAAATAGGCTTTAAACATTTTTCAAAAAATATCAGACTTTCTCTAATCTATATTTTTTATATAACAACATAATACATTTCTTTTCCTATACACCGGATAAATCCGAAAGGTATCGCACGGGATTTCATGCATTTTTAACACCTGAAACCACTTCGGGTGAAAAAAGTAATAAATTTTTAAATCTTTTTTAAAATAACGAATACGTAATTATTTAATTCATCATCATTTCCATCAAAATATCCGGAACTTTCCCCAAAAACCGTCGCAAAGGTTATCTGTCATCGGAAATGAAATCAGACCATCCTGAATAATTCATTCGCGATTTCTCTTTGTGTACGTACGTATATACGACGTTCAAAAAGTGTCATCAGTGTCATGTATACAATGCACTGACAGGTTTTCTTACCGACGAATCAGTGTATGTACATAATATACATATTGTTAACTCGACTGACCTCGTTCTAATCTTAATAAATATCTCTACTACATATACGAAAAATTGCATTTCCTATCGTAATTGCATCTTCTTGTATATAAACAAGAAGTAAATTAAAAAAAAAAAATTAATATAAATCTTTTTCCTGAGCTGAAATGTTTCCGATACAGTAAGTAATTTTCGTGATGTTTTTGTATATAGACGTGCAATATCACTAAAGTTAATTAATCTTTTAATGTAAATATAGGATTTATATTAATTAATCTTAAAGAAAGCATTACTCATATATTTCAAATTTCCTTGAAAATGTCGTAAACCGTTATCCTTGCGTTTGATAAAGCACGCGTATACATTATTTCGTTTAATATTTTATAACAAAAAATGCATATACACATTGTATTCATTAAATTTCACAGTGTCCTGATAAGGAAACTTGAACCCAAAACCTTCTAAACTACATATATATATATACAAACCTACTGTAACACAAACACCCCATACACCTTAAAAACTAATCTATATACATGCCCTATAACCATTCTCAAACCCCATAACACCCAGCACTTTCCCATCCGCCAAAACCCCTCATCATCACATACAATCGCACACCTCTCGTCACCCAAAAACCCCGAAACTTTCCCTCTATACACAAGACTCATCATCCTCTCTCTCTCTCTCTACCTACACCACAACTCTGCTAGAGAACTCCACTCTCCAGCAGCATCAGCAGCAGCAGCAACATCGCCGAGCTCTCGAACGCGGATTCGCGCCTTTCACCGCAGGCTGCGCGTGAGGCATCCTACCGCACGAAAATGGGACAATTGAAAATCTCCGCGCAGTCGCGTCTTCTTGCGAGCTCTATAGTCGTATATATATATATGTGCTATCTCGCTTGTATACATATATATACATATACACATATATACATATATACTTGTATATATACAGTATAGACCGCGGTACGGCGTTACGTTGACAGCGGCAACGTTCCTCGCGCCGATGTCAATGACTCCAAACACTGTATAGCAGAGAGCTGCCTCGATCCACAAGCATTGCGCGAGTATATACAGTTGCGCTTGCTCGCGTCGCCGCTCGTTATGTAGAAAATGCTGTTGCTGCTGTTGGTGCAGAAGACGCGCGCGCGGTTCTTCTATACCTCGCGTGTCTGTGTGTATATATAATTGATTGTGACTGTATGCGAAGAGAGATGCGATTTCGTGGTACGTAAGTTGTGTGTGTGTGTGTATATATTTGCAGATATATAAAAGCGCATGCAGCAGCACGCGCGCGTGGATATTATTAAATATGTATGAGCGTATATGTATAGTCGGGCGTAAAGTGCAGTTATATAGCCGCGTGAGCGAACGATGATTTAGAGATATGGTAATGGACGGGATGATGCTGCAGGGCTTTTGGAGTGGAACTGATGGTGGTTTGGTGGGACGTCTTCGTTTTTCTTTTTTACTTTTTACTTTTTTTTAAACGGCGTTTGTTTATATTCGTGTTTCGTAATTTGGAATGGGTTAGTTATGGTCGGTGAGCAGATTGGTGATGAAGCTGGTTGAAGATTTTTGCTATAGTGTATATATGGTTGTGAAATTTATCATTTATTTATATGCTTCTTTGTTATTTGATGGTAGATTTGTTTATTAATTCTTATGGTTACGATAATGATTTTGTATACAGGTATTTTGAAATTGATTATATTTTGTTCCTTGAGTTGAGAAATAATAAAGGATAGAACATTTTTAATTGGATTATTTGATTGACACTCAATTATACTGGAAAATATAATATGACTTTATTTGTGGTATTATTATATATGAGGATACCTCAGCATTAAAGTCAATTATGAAAAGAAAATAAAAATTATATTTGTCAAATTATAGGATGTGAGTATGTATACGCTAATGAAATATCCGTACTTCAAAATCTTGCCAAGTTTTCTAAAAGATTCGTTTTCTTTACAGCGAGTACACGCACACACACACACATTTGCCATTAAAACATCGTTACTATACCTACGTTTCTATATACGATTTCTCTGTTTGCGAAGCTGTAATTTAAATGCGTTTAAAGGATAATTACATTCAATTTTTCTAACTACTTTTGGATCTCATCATCGCAGCCGGCTGTGAAACGTAATTTTAGACAAAAAAATATATTGTAAACATGTAATAAAATAAAACGGTGGTTTTAAGTGTATTAATCGTTTTTTTCAGGTGTATCGTGTTCGTCGATGATTTTAATATACTGAAAATTGAATTATAGAAAAATAATGAGCGATCGTCTAAAACTTTTTATTATACGAGCTATACGAGCGTAACGGTATTCCGTAATTTTACTTACTTCCTTAATATATATTCAATTATTATTCCGATTGATTTAATTGGTATAAAAATAATTTTACATAATCTGAGTCCATGTTATTGAACATTCTACATACAAAACAATCATTTTTATGCGTGTTTGCTTTATAAATGAATGTATAATTCATCTCGTTAATTAAAATTTACATATAATTTTAATAATAAATTCAACTTTTAATGAATTTGCATTGCAATCGTATTAGTATTATATAATAGAACACTTTCATATGCAGCAAAAACAGTGTACAATATATCGGCTATTGAATAAGACAACAAAAGGTATATCGATTTTTAAGAATATTTTATTATTATTATAAATTTTCATTAAACATATATTATAAATATATTCTACATTTTTAATCTTAACATAAATATTTAATGTCGTAAATCTTTTTGTACATGAATGGAGCGCTACTCTCGAACAATAGTATACTTTTACGTACACATACAAAATGCCAACTTTTCCTTTGGGCAAAATATTTTCTTCGTTTACGACTTTTATGTCAATAAAAATAATGCATCTCAGACATTAAAATTTTTATCGATTCTTATAAATTTTCTTTTTGCTGCGTAACAGGTTCAGTGATAAAATTGAATATCAAATAGTTTGAAAATGTTTTTTTTATCATCTCTATTGTAATTATATCATTGTAATTTCAACAATGTAGCAAAATTTCTATTTATCCAATTCCATTAATTTAACAAAAAAAAACTTCATTACAAACCAGTGAACCCATTCCTCTCAATAAATCTCCTCTGTGTAACCACTTCGAACTTCTTCCTCCTCATCGATCTCGTTTATATCTCCCGACACAATTCCTGTCCACCTATATATATATCTAAACCTCGCTCGCCTTACATAAATAAACACACCATACGGAAGCGACTTTCTTCGCAGCTCCTATACAACTCCGCGCGCACTGCTCTTACATATACACTTGCCAGAGTATATATATCTAGCGGATAAAAACAGTCGACGTTAGCAGTGGTGTCGAGTACACCTTGATAATTTTGATGCAGATCAGGTAGGCAGCATTATCAACGCGTCTGCAGCTGGCGAAAGCGTAGCGACCTGGTGACGTTGCTGGTCTTGTCGTTGTCCTCGTCGTCGTTGTTGTCGTTGTTGGATACTCTGTTGTAGTTTCATAGGTGACAGGTCGAGGTGAGGTTGTTGATATTGGCTTTTCCGTTGTATCTGAAAGTGAAGATAATATGTATGAGGGCTTTTTTTGCTTGGATGAAGAGAAATGCAGTGTGAAAGTTGATTGAGGGTCGTGACTTTGGCAATGAAAATTGGTACGTTTATTGGTCGAAAAGTGAAGTTTATGACGGAGATAAGGTGTATATACGTGGAATATAGTCGCTTTCGATTGTAAACAGAAGGAGGAAATCGTTGGGTTGTTTGGGTTATTTCGCACGGCAATTAGTCGTGCAACTCTATAATTTAATTGGATATGTGCTTATAGTTGAGAGATTGTTCTTGAAAGTGGTAAATTGAGAGGAAACCAAACTTTTTGTCATGAGTAGCTTTATGAATATTATTTTTTTTTTATAAAATCATTTATAATAACGATTTTTACTTTTGCAAGTTTTGTGATTTACTTCAGAAATAGAACTTTTTGTAATCTTTTCATACTATTCTTTTCGTCAATATTTTAATAAAATAAGGTGCAGATATTTTATCAAAAATAAGTGCAACTTTCTCATTGGTAAAATTGAATTCATTAAATTTATTCGAAAAACATCAAATGACTAGTATTTCTTTCACTGTTTTTAAAAATATTGGAAATTGCGTTAAAAATATTACGACAGGCGATAAGAAAATTTTTCTGCAAAAGTGTAACAAAGAATTTCTCTTTTCACTGTCATGGCTGTAAATTTTTGATAAAGTTATGTGGGCTGTTTTCTGTGAGCTTGAGTGCATGAGAAATAATATTGTTGGTAGAAAGTAAAGTTTTACCACGCAGATAAAAATAATAATACATTGAACTGCAAAGAAAAAAAAACGAGGAAAGCAACCTTTTAATTAATATAATAGACGTGATACATAAAATATTTATTATCGTCTTCTGCGCCACTTTAACGAAACCAAAAAAATTATAAATGAAACTATCACATTACTACTCTAAATTAAAAAAACGATCTCCAAAATGACTATGAATATTCCATAAATCTCAAGTTTCACCGATAAATATTTAGTCTATCATCATTCATATCACCTATAATAGTGCAGCAAACTATCGCGAAAAAGGCCACACTTTTAACCGTTAAACGTAAAAGCCCGTCGCCACGCGCGCGGATATTCACTTTCTTCACTTACACCATTATAATATCTAGGACGTTTTTTAATGTCAATGAAAAAGAAATGACACGCAATAGGCGTGTAAGTAAGTGTACATGTATGTGTGTATGTAACCGAATCCTTCTTATACTTTTACGAATTACAGTCGCGCGTGCGCGCGCGTGTGGCTTTCTCCGCGAACGATGAATCTCCCTTTTTTCATGCAAAAACACTTTTATCTAATAACGAGCAAGCCGAGCGAGCGAGCGAGAGAAAAAAAATTTCGAATTTCTCCCGTTTATTTCTATAATTATCGTAGTTATATTCGGTACGCTGAATATCGCTGCGTGATTTTCTATTTTCAATTTTACAATTTAACAGGCCTGACATACTTTGTTGCACTACTGCTGCGGGTGTGTGCGTGTGTGTGTATATATATATATCGTTAGCAATGACATTAGAATTTATCGTTTAATTAAAGTGCTCTTAGCATTTCTTACTATTTATCCTATTAATCGTTTACGAAATTAAAGTAATCAAATGTTTCCTATCATTATAGAGTGCAATAACGAATGCGATTGTGTTTGTTAAAGTGACAACAAAAATCATTCATTACAGCTCTCATCACTTAATTTCTCCATCACATTTACTTTGTAAATAAAGTTTTTAAATTAAAGCTATATTAATGCCAGTTATCATGATTGAACAGTAAGAATTTTTCCTCTCAATGATAAAGAACCATTATTCGCGAAGGATTAAAAAAAGGGCATTATTTATGCATTAAAATAATTCAACTTCAGATGTGGGTGAAATATTGCGCGTGCAATGATTTATGCGCCGACTCGCTATTTTAAAAGGCTTTTATTTTTTGTCGTACCGAACAACCGTTATACGGACGCTACATTTTATTGGCTCATTCTCTCTTTAAGAAGGTTAAATACGTTGTTTTGCATTTTAACGAGGGTGGCCACCTCTTTCGGGTTCGTATGTGTGTATATATATATAGGCGATACCGATCTTTATAGTTGCGCAATACGCGCGGAATTTCAATATATATCGTTCCGCGCGTGCGCATACTGCACTGTAAATCATTGTACTGTAAATCGCCCTCCCCACAAATAAATCGTTATGGAGAATTTGGATTTTAATGGCTTCGGGGAGTAACATGTGGTGTACGTATAGTGTGACGGTTATGCTTTTCGCCTCGGTAATAAAGTTTAGAGAAAGCATTTCTATTGAAGAGAGGAATCCGTAAGTATGTATGAGTAGAGAAAACTATCTTGGTAAGATATATAATTTATTTACTTTGAGGTCTGCTCAGTTGAGCCGTGTTTGAAATATAATTTCATGTATTGAAATAAATAAAACATATTGTAATGTACGAAAAATGGTAAAAATTTATGAAATCGGAAAATTTCATGAAAATACGAATTATCTTGGTGGCAACAAAAATATTTTTAACGTTTGTATAAGTTTTTTCATCCCTTAAAAGGAATTTTTTCTTAATCAAAAATTTATTCTATTTATTTTTGTTCGTACAACCGATGGCTGGAAAATTTAAATTTCCATCCACTCTACTGTCATAAAAAAGGACCTATTCCTTCTTTAATTAGAAAAAACACCTTTTCTCATAATATAACAAATATAGAAGCCCAAGCCAATATTTAAATTTCAATACGAAAATAAATCAAAAAGAACATTTTTGTGCAGAACTTCATTAAATTATCTTATCTTCATGATATTTCTTAAGCTCCAAAACTAAAATCATTAGAAAATCTCTAATCTTCAAAAACCACCTCCTTTTTCTTACCCCCGAACCGCCCTTAATACTCACCACCACGTCCATCACTAAACGTCTCAAAAAACTTCGTCTCGATAGCCTCCTGCACTTGCTTCGTTATCGCTCCCACCCTCTTGCATCTTCTGTAATCATCCTTAAGTTCGTACGTCACATACTCGATGTTCCTCCCAAACACATCCATGCACGATACATAGAGATTGCCAAGATCGAATCGCTGCATGTTTGGTTGAGGATTGACAGCGATACCTCGGGCGAGTTCCTCAGCGGTGACGCCGACCTCGTGGCAACGTTGTAGCGCCTCATAACTCGGACTTTCGAAGTAATCCTCGAAGAGTTCCGTCTCCACGTGACTGCACTCGACGTAAGCACGCGGGTCGAGACTTATCGGAGGGGCTGGAGTTGATTGGATGATCGGCTGCGCTTCGTCTGGAAATCGTGGTTAAGGATTAGAAGGGGTTGAAAAATTTTGATGCTATTTGCGTACATACAAAATTTTATAGAGATATTGGTATCATCGACTTGATATTTTTAACAAAGTCTTATTATGTTTCATAATCATTGAAAATACTTATAAAAATATTTTTCTTAATTTATTTATGGTAAGTATTTGTATTGCATCTATAGTTTCTTTGATTAATATTAATATTTTTAAGGATACACGTCGTAGATTTCTAAGTTTCTAATGTTTGGATTTTTTAAACTTATTTTCGTAATTCATCATCATTATTTCAATGATTGATGCTTTCTTTCATTTCCTTCGAAACATGACAGTTGCAATAGAAAGTTAATTTTCAGGTAATGAACCTTTTTCTATGTTTCCAACTTCTAGTGCACTATTTTATGCTTTTCAGATTTTGTTATACTTCTGAGATGATAACTAAACATGTGTGTTATATAAAAATTTTAATTAATTATCTGTGAATTTTAATTTAATTTCTAAGAACTGAAATAACGTTTATTAATTAATCATTTTTAACTTTTTGCATAAACAAAACTTCTTCCACAAACCAGTTTTTTTATATTAACATTCAAATTAATTACGTCTTTCAACAAATCAATTATGTAAATATTTTTTCCAATACACACATTCATCTATTTACATTATCCGCAATTGACAACCTAACAAAGACACCGACAATTTTCACATCACAAGCGCCTTAGTCACGCGTAAAAATAATCCAAACCCGCTACCAAATCATCCTAAACACGTCAACCGTCAAGAGAAAAGCGTACGTACCTATACGTATATGCAACAATGCAAGCATATATCCGCGCAATTGCGGCATTAGTAATATTAAACGCGTAACGCCGGTATACAACAACGTCACATGTCGATGCCTCGTGCCTAATATACTCTCTATACCAAAGTCAAGCCGGCTATTGTATAATCAATAGCGCGCAGAGGAAGCCAGAAATGAGGCAATGACAAATTACCCGATTGCCCATTACCTCGAACATTGCGCGTGAGCATTGCGATAATGAAGTGTTCGTGCAAATTCTTCGAGGCTTACAAAGACACCGGCAAAGCAAAGCGCTTTGTTGTGTATAGACGAGTGAAATTATTGTATGCAGTTGGTCATTTTTTTTTTATTCTTACAGGTTTACCGATGATGAGAGGTCATTACAAGTGCGAGATGGTTTTTAATTGGACATGTTTCGTAGGTGATTTGTTATGGTTTCGAAGGATGAACAAGAAGAAGAATTAGAAGAAACGAAGTGATGAAAACGGATGATGTAACTTTCGTTAGTCATGAAATATAGTTTTGAAAATCTAAAGACGGGTAATCACCGGTAGTTGCTCTATCAACTCACTAAATTAGATGAATATTCCTAAGACATTCAATTAATAATTATGAAACTTCAATCTTCTTACTTTTGAGCCACTTTATTTATTTGAGGTCTACATATCCATTGAAGACTTCAGCATTATGATTAAATATTCTGTGGAGCAATAATATATACCAACCTGTAGCCAACTTATTAGCGAATCTGTCTTCAATGAGCTTCTGTCCTTCCTCGCTCAGTCCTCCGTACCACTTGCACTTGGCGTAATCATCCCTTAGTTCATCGGTCATCTCGTGTAACCTCTCATTGAACACCTCCTCACATGGGACGAATAGATCTTCCAGGTTATATCTTAAAATTCCGTTTTCATTTCTGATAATGTCACGTTCAAGCTCGTTGCGATACACTCCATGTCTGTAGCACGTGTGCAGTGCAGTAGGTGATGATGATATGAGGTATTTTCCTTGGCGAATTGGTTTAAACCTATCGCAGTTGACGAATCGCGTCTCGTGTGCGACGACATACTTCTTGTCCTTGCGGTTTACGCTGCGCGTGTTCCGGATGATAGAGTTACGGTTGTGCCTGGAGGTTGATGATATATAGGTTAGAAGATTTGTTGAAGCTAAGGTAAGGATGCGTTGATGTGGAATCTTTGAAGCTCTCAATATTAAGATTAAATAACATGAATGGCAGAACAAGTTCATACAAAGGAGTATTTGTTTAAGACCATAATAGCCATAAGAGATTGTAACATTCTAATTATTACTGTAAGTTATATCTTTACCATTTTTACTAGCAATCAACAGCTTTAAAGAATATTGTGAAATGATTTTAATAAGATAATCCAGAAAAACCTTCACCATGGATACTCCTTATGTTTCACAGCAGCAACATTTCTTGAACTATTATCTTCCTGCACAGTTTTAGACCACAAAACATGTTTTTTATTATCTAACAGTTCTACGTCAATGACGTAGCTACCACCTGGATCTTCCTTCATCACGTGATCAGCTTCTTCGATATCTTTTGCAATTGATAACACCAAAGCTTTGAATTCATCATTTGTTAGTTGTATTGAATTTTCTAGAATTTTATCATCCAGTTTTGCCAAAGCATAAATTCCTGCTACTGATGTCAGAAGTATGAACAAATATAGGACGATGATCCTTCTGATGCAACAGATTGTCAGATTGTCTTCGGTATCGTCCGTCGTCATTACCTGTATTTTGACTGAGAATGTGAAGATTAATTCATGCAAAAGTTAATTTCAATTATAAAATGAATTCAGGTCCATTTATTATTTTTTTTATTGAGGTCATGCATGTTAATATAGCAGTTAAATAAATATAAGGGATTTTGTAATAGCTTAATTTTGTAATTGAAATTTTTGAAAAAAATGTAATTTATCACGAATGATATTTAAAACCGTTATAAATTTAAAGCAAACTTGAAATTTCATAAGTTTAACAAGAAAAATAATGTTATCATGACGTTATATGATACATGTTTGCGGCATAACGGTTGTCTCTGGAACTTTATTTTGATAGCACTGTATTTCGTAAATATGATAATCTTGATTCTTGAATAAAGGCCATTTAAAAATAATTCGATTAAAACATTTACATGATATTCATATTATATACTTTTTACTTTCTCATTATTAAAATAGAAAATAGTTGCATAAAGTTTTACAGAAAAATTTATTTTTTAAACGTATTTCCTTTACATGAACGAAGATAAACTTATTATTTAACTGTTCGTTTTCACTTCAATCATTCGTGTGATTAACGTTTTGCATTTACAATAGCAACTTTTTACTTTCAACAACTCATGATTCTTATCTCCCATTCCGACACTTTTTCCCTCATTCTGTTACCGCACAAAAAAAAAACACATTTTCACACGAATGCGATCACACAAAATTCTTACTACAGCTCGAAGTCTTCCGAGGCTCCTTCATCTTGCGTCGCCAGTCGCTCGCAAACTAATCTTCCGAACTTTTGGCAATGACGCCATCCGGCGGTCCGCTTCTTTTTCGTATCAATCGACCGAGGGTAGATAAATTTCGTTTACACGACGCTTGAGAGAAAAAGCGTCACAGTCATTGATTGACATAATATATACAGGGCCGTGAAGATTATAGCTGTAAATGGTTTTAGTCGTGGTTTTTGTTGATCATTTGGGTTAATTGTTTAATATTGGATATAGGTATATAAATAATTAATTATGTTCACAATAATACATTTATTATTAGCTGATTAATTACATATACATCTATGCGTTTGCATGAAATTATTTATTTTCAACTTGATTGTCACTACATCAATTTTTCAATAATTTTATTTAGAATTTCACGTAAATTAATAGTAAATACATCGATTGCATAACGATGAATATACAAAATTGGTATGTATATAAAGTAGGTACCAGAAAATCACTTTTCAACAAATTTTTCATTTCTACATTTTATTAACTGCTAATATTTTGTTACATATTATATTTTATGTAAAAGTCAAAGTTAAATTAAAGTTAGAATTATATCTATTATAACTTATAGTTATTATGGTAGTCTTTAAATTTCCGCACTTTCAAGTGTTCATTCAAGCGATTGAATGCGTGCTTCAAAGATCAATGACCTATTAAAATTGACAATAGCTGTAGTTTTTATATCGTTTCTAAAAAATAACGATTTCTGCAAAAAAAAAGTTTATTTTATAAAATAATAATGTTATCATTAGGTCATTACGATTATACACCGATTAAATGTACAATAATAAATAATTCGAAAAACAGTCATTACCATAGGTTAAGAAAGTAACAGTGATGAAACGTGTTTTTATCTACGACGAAAAAAATCAGAGCTCAGATATCTCAACTTTCTATGCAGCGAGTAACGATACGTTTCATGAATTTAAATTACAGTAGCGTCATACTTCACGTTCATAAATTCAGATCAGTGCCCGAGAGCTGTTTTCTAATATCCAATGGTACCATCCATGGGTATATATAAAGCAAAAAAAAACTCTTTAACAATCGAAAGTTACATTGTAAAGAAAAAAAACACGTGTGATTTATAGAGATCTAATTAACAAAATTATAACTCTCTTTTTTCATCTACTTGTGAATAATACGATACAATTGAAATCGTTGTTTTGTTTTTTGTCAACGTACGAAACATAAATACATCATTAAAAAAAATTTTTAATATCATTATTACATTCGTGCCTTGTGACCTACAAAGCAATTTCTTCATTACAATACAATATTACCAATATTACGTCGTTTTTTTTGTATTATAAGAAAATAACAACAACGGTTAATCAGTTCTCTCTTTGCAACTAAAATTTATATATATGTTAGTAGTGTTCAGTAACCGGGTTACTGAATGTCAATCTTATGATAAAGTAAAGTATTAATAAGCAATATTATACATTAACAAAAAAGAAATGTCGTCAACCTTAACCACTATTGTCTTCGTAAATAATATTAAACGCGCATTCGCGAATATTCGTCCGATTCTTCGTCATATCATTAACCGTATTCTTAATATTAATCATCCCCTGACCCATTTTCGTCGGCTTGACTACAACTCGTACAGGCCCCTCGTTACTCTCCACTGAGAAATCCAAGTTACACTGACTCTCATCCTGTCCACCTCTCACAGTTCTACGTTGCCTGGCCTTAGTACCCTCGCGTTCCATCATCTTCAATTTCGTGAACTCCTTCAGCACGTGAATTTCGAAATCCGTCAGATTCGTCACGACAAGTTTATTCCTTAAAATAGCCGACAGATTACTCGATTTTTGATCTCCACCTTCTTTACCATTATCCACATAGTTCTTCACGGTATCGGCAATGCTGTGTAGCAAAAATGTCAAATTATACGACTCGCTGACCTTGTCGCCTCGTTTCTCCTTGATATCCTCCAAACTTTGAAGTATCGATTTCCTCCAGCCGTCGAAATCTGCAATGACTACGCTATCGGTTTCAGGTGTCACGTTGTCTGATAGTGACGACGACTCGATATGGTAGTAACGATTGATGTAACGTTGAAGGTGAACAGCTTCGTCTCGTGAACGCATCGCACTGTCGAGCTGGTAGAGACTCCACAGGGAGTAAGAAAGCATCAGTAAGCAAGCAAAGAGGAGGATAGCTCCGTTTGCAATGATGAACCACTTCAGGATCTTGTAATGCTTGCTGGCACAGTGTAGACGTAGGATGTAGCTGGGTTCTGCTGATCCCTGATGACCTTCCTCGACTGACGACATTGTTGCTTTGGGAATAAATTAAAATTGTAGATGGTGATTGTTCGAGAGGGTACAAAACCAATTGTAAGGGGTTTGATCGCTATTAAGCGTTAACTTATTGTTTTATTGCGTATTTTATTTGGCATGGCATTTTCAAAGCTGAATATTGTGTATTTTCAATACTGTAAATTTCAATTTATTGCTTTATTGTTATCAAAGTGTAAACAATGTGATAATAACAGATTTTTAGTCCTAGTATTTGTTTTTATTTCATTAAAAAGTTTTTCTAGATTTTAATCATCATATGAAGTAGATGCACTTTGACACTTTAAAGACGTTATGAAAGCTATTGAAGATATTAATCGGATTTTAGTTTTTTTTTTACCTGAATGAAAGAAGCAACATCAAAGTTCATCAATTCATTATTTATAGTTCAAGATCTATTTATGAAAAGTAGCAAAATTTATATCAGTATTCTAACTCCAATCAATCGGCCTGTCAAATACGGATAAATTTCAAATCAAAAGCCCGTAATGAGATTAATCAAAATGGAATAAAAAAAGAATCTTTATCAGCAAGTAATAGAGGTAGCATATATATATTACACAGCACAATCAAATCCTAACCCCCCACCAGTATAATCTCGTATTTTACAAACACGTCAGGCGACTGCAATCCAAGCACGACGTTTTATTGCCACTTAAGATCGGCTCTCTTGCACGAGAAATCACGATGATAAAAAGAAATTTTGCTCACGGAAGCCCGATGAAGGAAGAACAACAACAACGTCTTACTCTCTCTCTCTTTCTCTCTCTCTCTTTCTCTTTCTCTTGAACCTCCGAGATAAACAAACCGCATTTCCTTGTTATCTATGCACCATATACTCACCATCAATCTAATGTAATTTCGAATATTTCATCTCTCACATCGAGCCAAACTAATAGTAGTAGCAGCAACAGCAAACAGCAGCAGCAGCTCAGCTGTATACTCTCACTGCCGAAAAAAGACCGCGAACATTCGGGATTTCCCGACGGTGTGAGCCGAGGGTCCGACTGTGTATTTACGCGATGCGTTAACTTGGGAGAAGCGTTTGTTCGTACGCAGCTGCTCGATCGGGTCAGCTACTTATCACTTGGGGGGTCAGAACTGCGCGGGTCGCTTATCATTCTTATCACCCACGACACGAATTTTTACATTCAAAGTGTAGATCTCGAACTGCTCTTTTTGCGAGAAGTTCGGAAGTATGTGACAGTCAACTTTTTTTTTTGAGATTGCGAGGAAGATGGAGATAACGGTGGAAGATTGTTTATGCATGCATCGGTTCCGGGGTTTTTGTAGGTGTGGGTGGGATGGGGAGGATAATGGTTAAGGTGATCAATTGTGGATTGGGAGGAAATTTATTGCAAGTTCAAGTTATTTATGTCACTATCTTTTACTTTGTATCGGAGAATACTTAATAAATAGTAACATAACAAAAAACTTGAAGTAAGAAGTTTCGTTAAGAATTTACTAATTTCATATTAAGATAAATGTAACTTGGATACATTGTATGACGAGAGATCTAAAAAACGACAATTGAAATATTTAATTACTGTATTTTACAAATTAGATAGTAATAAGTTATCGAAATATCCAAGTAAAATCTGTATCCTAAGTTTTTGTAAGCTTTCGACTTCCATCGTCCGAAAATTTCCGTAATTATACTATTTTCATAAAAGATAAGAGTCTTTCCTTCTCTGAATATCAATTTTGAACTTATTTCTGTATAAATATTGAAAATTTGTAACAACTTTCATATTAATATGAAATTTTTATTGGAGAAAGATTTTTGTATTATTTTTAATTTTTTCGAATATTTAATAAATTTACAGTGTATTGATTCAATCATTTTAATTTAAATTATATTTTCTGCGAAAACACAACGATATCTTTGTTCGCTACGTTGCATGACTAAAGAGTTGCATCACTATTTTTACAAACCTTTGGACTTTATTCGGTCGCTGCGCTTATTTCAAGAAATGTTTAAAATTGTAGGCAAAAATTAATGTAATTTAAAATAAAAAATTTCCCCTAAATTATTAGTTTTATTTTTTGCAGAATAATTGTTAATTTCATTTACTTTCAATAGTGCAAAAGATTTTATTTCAATACTCATGTGAAATACAATACAATCAAAATACATTTCTTACTTCCTCAATCGTACCGCTTCAATGCGCATATGTCACCGTACTATTTCCAGCCAAGCGTATATCTCACTTTTATGAAAATAAAAAGCTACTTTTTGATTAAAATTTCTCCTTGTTATTGTGCAATATATTATCGAAAATATTAAACTTTATTTGCATATATTTTGTTTTCGTCTTAATCTATGGGAATGAAGTTTTATATACGTACAATCGTTGCTCGATTCGTGACTAAAGCTAATTAAATCGCAATTGACCAAGCGCTTGTTTATGTACATTCTATTGACGCTGTATTTCCTCTTTTCCCGCGATTATAGAGTACGCGGGGACGCGATTGTGAAAATGACCAAAGTATATAAAGTTGTTTACAAGTGTTATAGTATACCGTTCAAGAAAAACATGGCCACAATTAATGACAATTAGAAAAAAAATATTAGAAAATAGATGAAGATCTCTTTGATAACATATAGATGAACTTACAATAACTAAACAAAACAGAAATACATGCGATTTGTATTGATAAAAACAATAACAGTAAAATTATTACACCTAACGTATTAATTACTGCACGTGGTGGGTCTAGACTGGAAAGGACTGTTGGAGGAATCGAATAATACAGAGATGCAATGGTATTTGTTTTATAAAAAAAATTATCGAATAACTTTTATTAAAAATATAACAATAACAAGATCAACAGATCGACTTGCGTGTAAGGCACATTTCTTTTTGGCTTTGCGTTAATTATAACAATAATAAATAAGTCTTACAAACAACAACTAGACCTATCTAATTATAGTACAAACGTGTAATGTTGATTAAACGAGATTTTTTCTCTTTGCCACTGTTTATCTAGTGTGCAGAGAAAGGAAACCTCCAGTAAATTCGTAGCGTTATTAGTTTATGACAACTGATTAATAGTCGCCGTCGTACTCGTCATGGAATAACGTAAGGAATTCATTCATCGATGGCTGCTCCTCGGTTTCCTCTTGGTTAGACTGATCTTGCAGGCCTTCAGGTTCTTCTGAATTCGACTGGTCTGACTGAATCTCAGTGTCCTCCTGATTTGATTGATCTGGCTGGATCTCATGTTCCTCTGAATTCGACTGGATTGGTTGAATTTCAGCTTCTTCCTGATTTGATTGATCTGGCTGAATCTCAGCCTCATCCTGATTTGATTGATCTGGCTGGATTTCAGCTTCCTCCTGTTTTGATTGATCTCGTTGGATCTCAGCTTCCTCCTGATTTGATTGATTTGACTGAACCTCTTCGCTATTTTGAACCTCTTGATTCTCCCAACTCACCGAGTATTCTTGATCCTTCTTACTTAAAGCTCGACGTAAATTGTTGGATTCTTCGATGGCATCAATAATTTCGACAATGTGCAATACACTTGGTCGGTTTTCTCCCTTTCTGTGTAAAATAGGAATGACCGAAGCATAGAAGTCATCGTCTGATTCATACATTCCTTCTGGCACTAACTCAGATTTCATTGCATCCAAAATAGCCCGATAATATTTGTCAATTGATTTTTGAGATGCACCCGTTGTCATCTCTACTGTCGCGTCACTATTTGCTTCGTCCTGCCGTTCTACTTGAAATGACTTTTCCTCGTCATCGGCATCTTTCGAGGTTTCCTCAAGCGACTCCTGGATATCTTGATTATCCTGCTCCTCTTGTACTGCTTCACTTCTATTACTCACTAGTTCTTCGTCTTCTGTAATTCTTCGTAGGTCTTCTAGGTTATGAAATGAATTTTCCTTCTCATTGACATCTTTCAAGTCCTCCACAAGTGGTTCCTGGATATCTTGAGTATCTTGCTCTTCGCGTACTTCGTCACTATTATTATTTTCTATCTCGCTATCTTCCACAATCTTTTGCAGTATGTTGTATAAGTTTTGCTCCGATTTGATGGGATCAAACATGGGTTCCAATCTCTGTGCAAGTAACGTGTCGTAAGTTCCTAAGACATCCTCGTCACTAAAGTACAATTTTTTCTCGGGGATTCTATCAATTTGCCTATCCTGGTACATTGTATCTTGAAACTTCATCAGTTCGCTCATATCTTGAAAAGTACCAACATTTCTCATTGCCTGTAACAAGGACTGCATCGAACTGTCCTTTTCATTATCGTTGATTGGTATTTGGGATTCTGTGGTAGCCACAATGTAATTTTTGTTCTCATTGAGAAGGGAATGATAATTAATAGTCTCGTCAGTCGATTCTTCTTCTTCGGTACGGTCGTTAATCTCCTCCATTGTCCGTTGGGCAGACACTTCATCAATGGCATTGTAGGCATCTATCAGTTCTGTGAACAACGATTCTTCAAAGGAGGATGGTTCCTCGTTGAGTTTCCTGAAAATGTTAGACTTTTCCTGAAGCCTGAAGACTATTTCTCGCTGGACTTCTGTTTCTGGTTGAATTTTTTCATATGCTGGGTTCATCATTTTTTCGAACTCCTTCTCGTAGGCCTCATCTGCTATCAGGTCTACAACCGCGGCTGAGTCTTTGCCATATTCGCGCACGTTGTTACTGTATAGCATCTTAGCAGTGTTAACTTTTAATGGATCATTTGCGATCTCGAAAATGGGCTTGTCCTTGTTAGCAAGGTACCAGAGGAGTAGTTCGTAGTTCTGTCCTACAATAGGCTCCAAACGTTTGGCAACGATTGCCATGATATCTTCCCGCTCAACTTTTCGCATTACCACTTGTTCAACCGCAGGAGTTGCGAAGGTATTTTCTGGACTCTCGATTTCATCGCTATTACTAGATTGTTTATCAGTAATACTCTTGTCATTATTGGCTTCCTCAGTGGACATTTCGCCAAAACCCCTATTTATAGCTTCTTCGGAATTCGTTTCTGATGATAAGGTAACAGCAGGTTCTGACTCAGTCTCGGTCTCAGAGGGGCTTGGCGTACCTATAAAGGGCTTTGAGGGCTCATCTTCGATTATGCTCTCAAGCCACTTTACGAGATCTTTCTCTTCCTCTAAAGATTCGTCGGTATTAATCAAAATATCATGATCAGCTACTTCTACTTTCTCTTCGTTAGAATCATTAGTGCTTTTACTATTATCACTTTTACTTTCATCATGCGTAAGCTCATCCAAGACAGCCATGGCCGCATTCTCGAAGAGTTCCCCCAGCACCTTATTAACTTCATCTTCCAGTTCCTTTTGCGCTTGCTTTTCAAGCTCTTCTATCTCTCTTTCCGCTTCAGATACATCTTTCCATTGACGATCGTTTTCAATACTATTGTCGTTCTGTAGCTGACTAATTTTGTGCAAGAATTGATCAATAATATTTTCATCGGTCTCATCATCGTCCATAGCGATGGAATCTATTTGGTGGTAGAAAGTGCGTACCGGTTTATCGTAAGTTTCCTCTTCTACCTTTTTTTCTTCATCTACATTGTTATTCTCAGAAACAGTCTCTACCTCAGATTGCTTTTCGTTCTTGAGTTCCTTTTCTTCTTCAGGATCATTTGTCCCACTTTCTATTTTAGACTGCGTCGAAGTCTCGGCGTATGCATGGGACTCGCTAGTCAGAGAATACGTGTCCTCATTCCAAGATACGCTCCCGTCTCTTACTTTAATTATATTCGATTCAGAGCTTCCAACGTCGTTCGATTCATGGTCGTTAACGTCGTTTTTCTGAGAATCATACGCGTAGACTTTTTGCCTAAAAATCTGCTTGTTTTCATCGCTGTTAAACAGAGGCTCGCTATGAACAAACTCTCCGATCTCACCATCGTAAAAATAGTTTGAGTATAAGGTCTTGGCTGTCCAACCGAGTAGCAACAATGACAGGAATAGTACTGATATCCTTAAAGTGGTAATCAGTCCTTTGCAGCAGTTGGGTTGACTCGAAGCGAAAGCCGATATCGGAAGTTCGATTTTGATTGGTACGGCTCTACCTTCTTCCACGTTCAATAATAGCTTGGCTAGAAAAAAAAAGATTCATGAACTTAATATGTATTTGTGTATGTTTATTATATGGGTACTTATATACTACTTATAACAAAACTAATCAGATAAACTCGAAACCATTTTTATTTTCTTTTATAAATTTTTTTATCGTTAAAATTTCATTTATATTTTTACTAAAAATGAAAATTCTTTTTAACAAGAACAGTTTTGCTTTATTTTCCATTATAATGTTATCAACTGAATAGAAATGTATCTGTACAAGTACACACGAAACTCATAACATGTCATGTATTTACTTTATGAATCAGCATTTTATATTATATTGCTTCAATCAAATTTATGTTTGGCTTCAATTAGAACTAAGCTACTTATTATTGCAAAATTTCGTGTTTTTTGTTATTAATAGAAAAATTCTATAAACAATGTTACTTTTTTCATAAAATATCAATCAGACCATTGATAAATTTGCCATTATCAGCGTAAATAATAAACTAATTAATGTATTTGATATAGATTATTATTGAAGTAAAAATAGAAGCGATCTTCGTCACAACTCTTATTGATAAATGTAATTTTCCATAAAATCGAGGCAATGTCTCTTACATGACATTATAAGAAACTTGGTTTCCCTCATCTTGGAAGCCATTGCATTCAATCAAGCTCTCTTTCTCTCTCTCTACAATACACAAACAATCAAATGCATACAACGCTTATGCGTCCCACACGCTTTGCGCGCGCTCGCAACCGTCTCTCTCTCTCTCTCTCTTTCTCTCTCCCTTACCGTCACTATCAAGCTTTTTCCATTGCTCCTTCATCTTGGCTTCTTCTATGCTGTACTGCTACGTGCTTACTCCGCTGCTGCTATGCTGTGTGCTGCTGCTTCTTCTCTCTCTTTCGTCGTGTAACTGTTGGCCGAGCGCCGTCCACCAGAGATATTAATTGTATCAGAATGTCATGCCGCGCGCGCGCGCCGCTCCTCGTCGTCGTCGTCGTCGCCGTCGTCGTCGTCAGCCGCTCTTCGAGCTCTCGGGGGTCAAGCTCTTATCAATCGCGGGTCGCTTGCGTCGCAGAAATTCACTGAAAGCAAAGCAGTATACGCGAGCTTGGTTATTACGTCGTTGCTTATACGCCGGCGAACGTCCTTTGCTTGCGTTAAAGAGCGGAGACTTTTTTTTTCTTCTTTTTCTTCCCCTTTGCAATATATATATACATATATATTTATATGTATAGACGTGTGTGTGTGTGTGTGTGTGTGTGTGTGTGTATGTGTGTGTGTGTGTGTAAGAGGAAATGTACAAGCGAGCTGCTGTGTCGCGCGCGGACAAAGAGTTCGATTTTTCGTAAATGATTGAATAACGCGCGTTCACGATCATGACGAATGAAGTGGGAGTGATTTGATGGCTGCTGGAGAGTATATGTGGAAGATTATTGGATGTAAAGAAGTCGAAAAAAAAATCGAAAAGAAAATATGTACATAAATAAAAAGATATGGTCGAAGATTACGAAACGCACGAGGAAACGTCAAGAGAATATCGTTATAAAGTTTATAAATATTATTTATTTTAAAAATTAACAACGAAGATAGACAATCACACATTTTAAGTAATTATAATTGATATTCAAAGATTTTTTAACTTTAGATATTTATTTATTTTTTATTTTTATCTAACAGTAAAAGGTTATAAAATCTACAAAAAAAGAAAGATATTCTCATAATTCTATTGCGCAATACCGAACAATCGGCATTCCAGCAACAAAAGGAAAATCCACTTAACGTCCCCTTGGTTAAAAAAAAACAACACACAGCTACGAGGATAAAAAAGAACGCGGCAACGACGGAATCCGCGACCAACACGCGAGTCGTTAGCCCCCCCCCCCTTCCCTCCCAAAGACGGACTTAATTACCCACGAACCTTTTATCGTTTGTCCAGCTCTGCTATTAGGTGAAATTTATTAAATTATAACTATAATTTTATCGTAATAAGGAAGTCTCTTTCTCTCTCTCTCTCTCTGTCTCTCTAGTTCTCCTTTACTCTTTCGTGCGGTTTAAAGTCCTCCCGCGACCGGCGTTCGTTCACCGACTTTCACTTTGACTATAAGCTCTCGGCAGCTCCTCCTTATATCTTTTCTCTCGCTCAACCGATGCGCAGAATATATATATATACACACACAGCTATGTGCACAGATCAGTATATACGAACGATGTATGTGTGTTATTTTTTTTTTTCTCACCAACGGGAATTTCGCTCTTTTACAACGGATCGTCATCGTCGTGGACCGCCGCGCGCACGGGTTTCCCGCGAGTTATATACCGACGCATGATGACATTGACCTAAGCTCGACGTCGTCTGATGCTCAGATGCTTTAATCAAGCGCCTCTTTTTTTTTCTAAATTAGTGTCGCTTCGGTGACGGAGATTTTGACGGCATGGTGTGGAGGGAGGGGAGAATTTGGTTGGGAAATTGTGAATGGTTATTTGAAAGATATAGTGGGTACATGGAGAATAATGGTATAATTGGAGCTGATTGGTGAAGGTTTTATTTGGGAAATTTTTGTTTCGTGTATTTGGGGCACCGTTCGAAAATCATTTTCGTTTAATTATTATATTTTCGAACTATATAAAGTAATGAACGAAAATAATATATATTGACTATGATAACTGAGCCCTAATCGTTTATTTTTTTATTTATAAACAATTTGAAACAATATTTTTTTATCTTTATTTCTATTTTTAATAAGCGTACACCAATAAACATTCATTGTTTTGGTATAAACTTCTTTCGTTTCATGAAAATTATTTTTACGTTTCATAAATTGACGATAACAAAAATAAAGAAAAGACTAAGGAATGATGTACTGCTGAAGGAAATACTTTCCAAATTATTCGCTCGTCTAGACGTGTTTAGGCTTCGGTTTATTTACGAAGAGCTTTACCGAACTCTTAAAATATTCTTTTATGAAATTGGATAGTAAAAAATCTTGTTTATTTTTGCAACATTGTATATAGTACATATATATATAATCACGTAATGACTGCGCACTTGTATACTACAACTTCGATATGCTGAATCGAAAATTGCTAAAAATAACATTAATATGTACGCAGTAATCGTGCACTTATGACTTTTACATGAATTTTTATTCATAATCATTTATTATCGCTCAAAGATTCAAACGTCCGCATAATTATCATTTACGCTCTTAAAAGCAATATTTATTAGAGGAAAAACTTCAATTGGTCGTAAAAACAAAACTTGCATCCGTATAACATTGCCTAAGATCCTCGCTATATATACAATTGTTGCTTCTGCTATATATATTCACGAGTAAAATTCAACGCGCTCGCTCTCCTTTATACGAACATGGGGAATTTTATTTTTCTCCGATCGATGAAACTTTTCAAATGGAAAATCGAATAAGTTATTACGCCATCCGTTAGCTGATTTACGATTATTTCACATACATATATATATGCATTATATCACGTAATTACGTAAAGCCGCGCAAAAAGACGTTCTATCAGTTTGTAAACTTCTTCTTCTTCTTCGTATTCTGCGAAGAGATTCTAATATTCCCGGGCGTATATAGACGCGTAAACTATTCTCTGGCGTCTCGATGCGAAATTTTTAGCGTAAAGGTGGCGGAGTTCTTACTGAATAACAAAATGTTGATGTTTTTACGATATTCATGAAAAAATCTCGCTGTATTTCTAAAATTACATAGAATAATTATATTACTATCTAGTCTAATTGAGACTCATCATAGTAATAGTGTTATCGTTCGGACCGATGATGCATTTCCCTTTCGTGAGTAACATAACGATAAAAGTTTCGTTTTAGGTTGTCTCATCAAAGCGGCTTTGTCTCACTATTATATTAAAATATGAAAAAAATTCAAACTAATTAGTTTCCTTATTTCTTTTATATAATCTTAAAATTCAAGCATTAGATCATACGTCTATATAATAACATAATTTAAGCCTCTATTATAAAATAAGCCATTAAAACTGACAAATTGAATCACAAAATTTTGCTGAAATCAAGCAATTTTAAAAATAAATAAAACAACGAAATTCGAATGGGAAAATGCGATAAAAAAAACCGTTGTCCTCAACAAACTGACAATTCATATACCGATATCTAAAGGAAATACAAAAGATAAGGGCGCACGTAATTACATATATATTTTTCATCTGATAATTACATTTTAACTCTATATATATAAGCGCTTCACGTGAATGATTACCCAATAGCAAACCGCGATAACCTCATATATCTAATTAGAATACCGCAATTGTGAATTTTCGGAAAAAGATGTTCAACTGTCAACATAACTATTAGACGCGCACGCATTTCTTAGTAATGCCATACTATTTAGCACATATACATATATATGTATAGATAAAACATTTTCGAGATCAGAAATTAGTAACCGTACAATCCAATATAGCTATACATTCCATTAGCCAAAAATATCGCGGAACCAGACCCTGACTCGTACATTCTACGAACCGATAACATTAATCCTTCCAGCCTACAATATATATATATAATTGAAAGAGATCCATTGCTCATGAAAATATTTAATTGCAAAACTCTTCCGTATACGACAATGAAAATAAAAAAATAAAATAAAATAAAACGAAACCTTCATCTCTCTATATATATACTATACACACCAAACATCTGTGTGGCTACCTCAGTTCAATAAAAATCCGCAATTGAATCATCGGGTTACAAGATAACGGCACGCGCGCGCGCGCAGGTGTTGAATTGTTTCGCTGATAATCGCTGGGCGAGATATAGACACAGGTGCGCGCGCGCGTAAGAGAGAGAGAGCCGACGGACCACATCATTAATCAGTATATACGCGCGTTGAGCGCGTCACACAATTGAGCGTTAAACATGACCGGCCGTGTACTGATCTGCTTCTTCGGCGCCATCGTTGCTGTGGGGTTTGCCCATTTTTTGCCTAACGGTAACGTAGAGTATTATTGTTGTTGTTGTTGGTGTTGCTGCTGCTGCTGTTGCTGTTGAGATTGTGGCTGGGGATATTAGAGGGGAATTATGGTGCAATGAACGGTTGATTGTGGATGGTTGTGTAATGTGTTTTTGTGGTGCGGCTGCGTATATAGAAAAGGCTTTGGATATTTTAACGATTTTTTTTAAAGTGCTTATAAATATATAATTCGAGAATGATATTATCATCGCGGTATTATAGGTGGTATTATAGATTAGGTAATGGGTAGAGTTTATCGGACAAATAGCTTTTAAAAAGCTGGAATGCGAACATGTCTGAGATTCCGCTTTCATCATTATTTTACTTTCGTTTATCATAAATTATTTTTTATTCATACACTGAAAATATAAAATTTTTTTCTAAAATTTATACCAAATTATTATAAAATATTTATTTTTCTGAAATATATCATTATTTTTTCACTTTTCCGTTATTATTTCAACTAATTTTCAGAAACAATCGCTTTAAAGAATCAATCGATAATTTATAATCGCTCTCTTTATCATATTCTATACAAAAAGAAAATCATAAAATTAAAACTTTCACCAAACCTTATAAACAGAAACGAACCACACATTTGTTCCGATCCAACACCATTTTACACTAATACCCGCAAATGAGTCGCGTGATACCAGATCCAAGCTCAAAGGGCTTTCTCTCTCTCTGTCTCTCTCTCCCTTATCTCTATCCTGGAAGGGCTTATTTATAGCCGGTCAAAGGCTTACATCCACGCTCGCGTGTGTCTATTTTCTACCTTTGTATCTATCTCTGGCATTCCATTTCGCTTGACTATATAGCCAACTGTACTCGTGACACCTGCATTGTCGAAACCAGCCTTGTGTCACTCTGACACGAGATGAGTTTATTTACATTGTCTACTGTGGAGGGTTAAATTTTTAATTGCGGAAATAATGAGTGTTTGGGAGTTTTAACAGATTTATAGAAGCAGATGTTGAAGTGATTAATTCTAGTGGTAACCATAGATATTGATATTGGGATAAGTAGATAACGGGGTTCAGCAAAAATAAGATGAGAATTTTTGTCGAAATTAATATAATATATCTTGTTGATATTTACAGATTCTAAAAAAAAAAAAAATAACATCTTCGAATAACGTCAATTACGCTTGCTACTGTGTAATTCGTATGTTGTGTAATTTTATAAGATATTTGAGAGCCAAATTTTATATAAATTTACTTACGTTCAAATGGAAACTGCAGTTTTTATAAAATCATGAATCAGCGTTTAACCATAAGTCGAATGTTGTTTTAAAGATACAGTCTAGCGATACGGATATACTTAACATGAAATGTAGTAAACAGATAAAGGTGTACAACATTTAAAGCTGAATTGTCGGAAAATCGAGAAACATCGTGCGACGGAAAAGTTCAGATGTAATAAAGTATATATCTGATTTATTCTTGGAAATTTCGTCTCTAGATAATTAGTAATAAACAAAGTTGTAAACAGTACTATAAACTATTTACTTTTTATGACCAATGTAATTGAATGTTAATACAAATAGGCAGCACTCTGTCCGCCAACGAAAGTGTATTATATAAAAGTATAATAATCTATCGACATAACAATATAAACTACCACTTTACTAACTACTTTATACTAACTTCACCATTTACTTCCTTAATAAGAACCTGGTAACCACCTTGTACACTCATTTCATGACAACTACATCACACTTTTGCACATTATACCAACCATATATCTCCTATAAATCACAACGGATAAAAATCGACAGATCCTCTATCGAGGTCATCGGAAAAAGCGAGCGAAATGTGAAACCAGCGAAATAGGGAGGCTCTCTCAGATAAGAATCCGGAACCCCGCGGTTTTCAACGTGTATAATACGCGAACAAGACGAAGAAACAGCGTATATAAACAGACGTATATATAAATCACGCGCGCGGTGCGAAGAAGCTCGTCACGCGAATGACAGTGACGACCTCGACGCGGTGTGTAGGTATGTGTGTATGGTGTGGATTGAGACATCGTGATTGTAATGATTGGTTTGGTAGAAATGAGGGAATTGGATGTGATTGAAATGGCGTTTGAGCTTGATAAACTTTTTCAAAATAAATGTTGCAGGTGGCTTGCAAGAATATGAAATATGATTACATTTGTATAAAAATACGTATAAGATTTTAATAATGATAAAAGATACGCGAGGTATCATAAGACAGTGCAGTTTATATGCAGCTGTAGAATTCTATAAAGATAATTAAAAAATATGTTTATTAAAAACTTAAATTGTTTTATTATTTATTATTTTCTTATGAGTATATGTTAGTTACGTGTTAGAGTACAGTTTTCTATAAATCAAGGTTTCGAAAGACAAAAAACATTTCGAATACGCGCTAATTTTTCGTACTCTCAATAAATATTCTTCCCTGTTTAGGAGTGAGCAATGGGCGTCCAAATCAAAGCTTAGTACTCGGGGCCATAAGTTCAACCTGTAAGGAAACTAAAGATTGCACTACTGAAAATTCAGAATGTCTGGGTAATGTTTGCCAATGTCGTAAAGGATATCACATTGATGGAACGTCGACAAACTGTCTAAAAGGTATCATTTTATAATTTGTAATTATTATTCAAATGTATATTTCGTTAAAAATTTTTTTTTGTTTTTTATAAAATTAATTATTGCATATATGTAACAAACAATAATAATCTAAAAAGAATTTCAAATCGTATCAAAAGTTAATAAAAATTAAATATATACTTTCTTCAAGTGAAACATAAGAAAACAATAAAGAGAAAACTAACAATCTATACAATTCGTCGAAAGACAATCAAAGTCCTACCGAATCTCTAACAGACAATTCAAACAATTTCAATCTCCTCTCTCCTCAATTTCACTTGATATCCCCACTGCAATTTTTTCCAATCCACATATACCCAAGTGTATATCGATAATACAACCGACGAGATGTCCTCTCTCTCTCTCTTTCTACTGACTTTTCCACCGGTTTCGCTAATTCACCGGAAAATTGCCGCGCGAGCGGCGATATATACATATATATATTTCGCAGTGGCCACCGGCTATAATGACATATGTGAAGAAAGCGTCCAGTGCTCGCGATTTCTCGGCGCCGGCGGCGTCTGCAACAACCGCACCTGTGCTTGCCTCGATGGCTTTCATTATCTCCACGGCCGATGCCTGAAGAGCCGAGGTACGTGTACAATGTAATGAATGTCTTTCTCTCTCTCTTCTCGCGTGTGAGTGAGCTAGCGAGAAAAAGAGAGAGAGAAACAGTTGGATGATTGGTGGTGGGATGGGGATTTTTTTTTTTGTTTGACTGTGTTGGATGGAGATTTCTGAGTTGAAAGATGTTTTACTAATTTATATGAGAGAATATTGGAAAAATAACGGAGAAAAGTTGGTTTGAAAAGTCCAGCGCTTGTGTAGCAGATGAGATAATGAATTATTGTTTATATACCCTTTCGAGTTCTTAATTATTATACTATTAAAAATAGTACTGCTAATTTTACATAAAATATTGAGTGATATTCAAGAGTTTTTAAATAATTTACAGTGTAAAAGAAATACAATTTTTATAAAAGTATTCCACGGGGAGTTTCTCCAGACTTTACCTAGATTCTTAAACTGATTAAATTTACTACTTTTTACAAGCTTGTATATTGTTTCATGAATTTCGAACAAAACTATTTACAGAACTCTTTATATTAACTTTAGCAAATTGTAAACATTTTTATATATAGCATATCACTCATGATTCACGCATTGTCACAACACGCAGTCAAACCTATACTTTATCTCGTCAATGTTGAAAGCAGGATAATTAGTTAAAAATATATTACTTCGACTTTCATGAATGTTATCGCTGAGAAAGTCGACAGCTTTCTCTCGGAAAGCTTAAAAATTAAGAATAGGCAAATATCGACCTACTGCGTAACAAAATCTTTTTGTTCTTTGAAAAAAAACACTTGATAGGATTGAACGAGAAATGTGAAAACAACGACGAATGTTTTGTGCACACTGACTATCAAGCGGCGTCATGTATAGAAGGTACCTGTAAATGCAGTGAAGGCTACTACCAGCGCGAGTACAGCACCTGCCGTCCTTTAGCTAAAAGTGCGTACTCTTCGATGCATCGTTACAATCAACAAAATACGTTATTGAAAATGATTTTATAATACACTTTTGTTGTAGAAGTTGGAGATGATTGCTTCATTGATGCTGACTGCGCAGGTATTGGACAAGAGGTTATATGCAATTCGGATCAGAAATGTACCACAGAGAAAAAGGATGAAGAAGTGTACATACTTATCGACGAAATGGTCGTTTTCAACGAAAATGCTGGCGAAACTGGTAAGTCGCATTACCTCTGAGTATTACTGATAATGTTTCACATTTACGTAATTATTTTTCGGTAGGAGTTGGCAGTGTATGTGAACAGGATAGTGACTGCAAGTTGGTAACTAATTCTCATTGTGGAGATGATAAGAAATGTATATGTGATCGTGCGCACTTTCCAGCAAAAGATTTGAAGGGTTGCATCCCAGGTATATTTAGTTTTAACATTAATTATACAATTAGAACATAATAAATACATTATCTTTATTTAATTGTTCCTTTCAGAGATTGGTGAGAAATGTACATTTGACAATGTAACATATAAAATCGAGTATACCAAGTGTAAGGATGACGTGTGGACGTGTGACATTGATAGAGTCGGTCTGAAGACTAATCAACTTTGCAGAAAAAGTAAGAAATCAAAAAAGCATCTAGTACTAATATCAAAATAAAATTTTTATTGCATTACTCTACTATTTAAAAACATTTATTTATTCTTATAATTTATTATATTATTAACTATAGGACTATTTTGTAGTATTCTTCTGCACAATATTCTAGATAATATGCTACTCAGATTTGTAACCCATACGTTAGACTAATCGGTCTTATACGTACAACGAATTCTTTTAATCTTTTCCAGTGATCAAAGACATTGGACGCAAAGCAGCATACCCCGAACTGTGTCAACTCTTCGGGCCAAAAGCCGAGGTTATAAACGGCGTCTGCGCTTGTGGCAAAGGTACCCATTGGGTCCAAAATGAGCTATTCTGCTGGGTCAGTCGAAAGATCAACGAAGACTGCACCAACGATAACGATTGCGAGGCTCCGATGGGTAGTCCCAAAATTGGTTGCAAAGGTCAGGATGAAGCCAAGGTGTGCTCGTGTCCCGAAAAGACGAAGCCTAGTGAGAACAAGAGATATTGTGTCTTGGAGAAACCTGGTGAGCCAAATTTGAATATGAATAGAATTAAAATTCAGTTGCTGAAGGCAATGCAATGCTAGATGAACTCCAAATTAAATAACAGATAAAAGTTGTTGTTTTTTATCATTTATTTATAAGAATATTTTATTTTTCTCTAAAGCTCTTTAAATCAATCAACATGTTTTCTTTTTCACAGAGTTTAACAGTTATTGCGAAGTTGATAACGACTGTGGGGCCACAAATTTCGTTTGTCATTCTAATCAATGTAAATGCAACAAAAATTACTTTGAATCCGAGGGATTATGTTTACCAGGTGATTTATTTTAACTGTTTGTCAAAATTATGAATTAGAATAATGCGGTGAATAATGTCAAGAATTTAATAAATTGTTGCAGGATTAAATGCGGCTTGTGAGGCCAATGAAGATTGTAAGCGTAACAACACTGTTTGTTTGAAGGAAACTTGTCAGTGCAATGAGCATTACATTGCTGGACCGGAAGAACAGTGCGTCATCAGTAAGCATTCCGATAGCATTACCTTTAGCATTGTGGTCGTCATAATTTCGGTCATCACTTTTGTCATCATCATCATTACTGTTGTAATTATCACATTTATTGTTTTACCATTACTAAAGTTACAATATTACATGTTGTTCTCTCGTTATTTCTAGAATCGGCATATAAAGAAGAGTGCCGATTCAATGTGCAGTGTGCATCAGTAGATCGTAATTCGTACTGTTTTGTTAACAAAACAACGCCTGCAGAATACTTTAAGACATTCGCTGATGACGAGGAAGAACAAGAAGAAGAAGAAGTCGAAGAGAGTGACATCGGCGTTTGCGAGTGTCTTTCCGATCACTCAAATTACGAGGGATTTTGTTTCAAAAATAAAAGTAAAATATATGAAATATCCATTTTTTTCTTTTTCGAAATTCAATGACGTATATTATTTTTGTGTAATTTAGAGCTCGGCCAGGAATGCACTAAAGAAGGCGAATGCCGAACAGCCGATTCGGTAGCGGTTTGCAGAACTGGAAAATGCGAATGTCCTTTCGATTATAAACAAGATGGCAAACAATGTAAACCAGGTAAAGATATTTAATTTTTTATGTGAAAAGTGATAGAAAACAAAGGAAACGATAAGTTTGTTAGTACTTCGAAGTTAATGCGTATATGAATTTAAAAACATTACAAAATTTCTAAACAAATCTCATCGTTTCTGAAGTAGTTTTGAAATAGCAATCGCAATGTGTTTCTTATTTGCCTAAAGATAAATTGTAAACGATTATCACGCGACAAGTCGAAAGAAAATCGAATTCTTTTCGCGAAGATTCCGATAACTGCGACGATGGATAAAAATAAAAATATATTTGCATTATCTCGCCTACGGAATCGTTACTGCAATACTTTATGTAGATGATATCAATAGCGACGTTTTATTGCCTCATCTGTATATTGCTTCGGTGTAATTTCTACATTTTCATACTTCTTTTTTTACGTAACTAATAGAACTTAGTTTCTCATAGAAACTTCTTTATCATTTATTACTGATGAAAGCTTTAATTTTGTTCACTTTTCCATGACCCCATAACCATAAGTGACAATCATTTCTACATTAATACAAAAAAAAAACATCTCTGCAATACGAAGAATAATTAAGAATAACATCTTCAAACGTAAGTCTATACACGAAATATCTTATTTTTCCAGTAAATAGCGCACCGGCAATCGCCCACCTGCAACCCTGGCTCATCCTGCTGACCACCTTGGCCGTATGGAAAGCTCTGCGCTAGTCGGGAGTCTTTTAATAAACCAAAAAGCCGCGCTCGTCCGCCGGTGACCTCGTGCATCATGCATGAACGCGTGATTACGCTGCGCCGTTCGAATTAATTGTGATGTGTATTTGTATGTATGTAACTTTTGTCGGAGGAGCTCGATTAAGGACGATTAGCGTGATTGAATGGAATGAATTTTTTAGGAAGCGCTCGGAGTACGGACGTGAACTGTTTAAACGTAGATATGTCCTTGTGGTAATTTTTGTATTTGTACTCAATTAACTTATTAATAAATGATTTTTTATGTATTCGGAGATGATATTAAGCGATTGAGTATGAGGTGGATTAAGGCGTTAAGGCGAGGTTGATAAGATACTTCAGAGTCAACATTAGAGCTGCACAAATATTTCTTCTGTGTTTCAATGCATTTTGTGTGTGTTTGGCTCAATCAGCTTTTTCATAAATTATATTCTTTTTAGGAATAATTGAAAAACTTCTTTCGATTTACTGCAGTAGGTAGCTTACTTTTCCAAATTTAATTTTTTTTATTAATCAATATTTATATATATATATATATATATATATTTGTTTATAAAGATAATTTTATAACCTAAAAAAATTCATTTAGGTTTTGATTTTCAAAAAAATCTCTTATACAGGTCTGAAAAAAATATAGT